>PVJD01006289.1:0-100589 GCA_004026545.1 Mormoops blainvillei
CAAGGTGATCTTAGTAATAATTTTATTTCTGATATGTCACTAAATTATGAGGGAAAAACACTCTTCCCAGCATTATCCACACACACACACACACACACACACACACGAGTTTGGTCTGTGATAAACAAGGTTGCTGCGCTCAGAAGTACTGCTTTCTCGACCCTCAGTCCAGGTGATGCTCCCTGGTCTGATCTCAGGTGCCCAGAATGACATCTGCAAAACAGAGCCACAGCCTCGTGTAAGAGAGCCCGAGCCACTGTCATCACAGTTGTCAGCGATACTCTGAGCGGCTGTCAGCACCAGGTGGAGTGAGGGCCTCTAGCCGGGGAAGAACAGGTAAAATGATCCCCAGAGAAAGAAAGGGAGCGTTATAACAGGTGGGGGCCACAGAGAAAGCAGACACTGAATGCAAAAGAGTGTGACTGAAGGTGCCCACTTATTTGCACGCACCCTCAGAGGAATGCACTTTAATCCCATAGCCTTGCTTTAGGTCCGCCCTCATTCATCCTTTCCTAGCGAACATGCTTGGAGCCCCTCCCCCTGCAGTTATTACGGTCTCATTGGCACAATACAACTCTCTCTGTCCCAGGCAGTCCCCGTACTGATTTGTTCAATGCACAAGACCTCTCAGTTGGAGTCCCACACCCCTGCCCCCAGAGCACTTGCCTTGCAGTTTGCAGGCCTCGTGGTCCTTGTCCCAGACATGCCACCTCATATGTGAATAATCTTGGGAAACTCATACGATCGTTTTGGCCTGTTTTCTTCATCTAAGAAGATGGAGGTGGTGTTTTTCTTGTCTATTTTGATGATCCAATGAGACACAGCACACACACCCAGCTTTCCACTTGGCAATGAACCTGCGAGTGCTTACTAACATGAATTTCAATCAGAGAAGAAAAAGGTCACCTTTATTTCTCCCCGCTGATGCCCATACAGCTCCGGGTGGCATATGTGAGAAGGGCAGGGCCATGCCCACAGGCCCCTCCAAGGCCTCGAGGCTGGAGCCCCACTGGGCCCTCGCCCCAGCCAGCATCCTCGGCGCCCTTCCTGTGCCTCTTTACCCCATGCAAACATCTGATCCTGATGGACGCCTGGCTGGCCCCGGCCTCCATTCCCTCAGACCTCACTTCAAAACAGAACTGGAAAATTGTTTTGCTCCACCTGCATCCACATTCATGTGCATAAAACAGAGATACAAGAACATATAGCCTAATGAAGATAAAACCTGAGGGGCTGCCTTGCCCATGAATGACTGTGCAAAATGTCTGTGACAAGACCTGCTTCCTAGCTTGAGTGCAGTAGAAAGAAACATGGGGCTGAAATCCAGGACGCAGGACCTCAGCCTGTCTGGGGAGGTGGAGGTAGGTGACCGAATCTCTGCCTCACTCTCCCAGTCACCACATTACTGGGCCTGTGTGATCCAAGGTGGCAATGCCCAGGAAAGCACTCTGAAAATGATGGTGTGCCATACAAACAACAGGCGCCCTACAGAGGTGCCCTGTCCTGCTCAGGACTTGGCAAGGCATCACAATTTTTCACCGAAAATTTTCTTTCACAGTAAAATTACATACTTTTCAAAAAAGATTAAAGCAAACCCACCAGGCTACCCAACTAAGTACTCCCATTTCAAGGTGCATACCCCCAGGTCCTGCCCCATTCAGAGCTACAATCTGCTGTCAATCATTCATAAAACAAATAGCACGTATTGACTGCTGCTCAGCTCCAGGCACGGTGCTAGGCACTGCAGAGTCTGCCATGAGCAACCACAACAGATTATCTTTGTTCTCATGTTCTAACAGGGAAGAACAAACATACAAACATGCCAGGTGGTGGTGAGGGCTTTAAAAAGCAGAGTGAGGTAAAGGAGGAACTACTGTACATAAAGTGATCAGGGAAGACCTCTGAGAAGGGGACAGTTACGCGTACACCTGAACGAGCGAGGGAGTGAGCAACGGGGTATGTGGGGGAAGAGTGTGCAGGCATAGGGCAGAGCAAACGCCAAGGCCGCGAACACAGCAGAGGGAGCCGGGGGAGATCGTGGAGAGACCAGAGACATGCTGGGTGCTGTGGGGAGAGAAGTGTCCACAGCAAGAGAGCCTTGTTACACACAGAAAAGACTGAATTTTATTCTGAGTGAAGTAAGATGCCATCAGGGTGCCAACCAGAGGTCTGGCACAATGTGACTTATATTTTAATTTCATTTTCCAATTACTCGTATATAGAAATGTGATTGATTTTTGCATAATGACCATATAACCTGAACTTGCTAAGTGCACGTATTAGTCCTAGTAGCATTTACTGTAGAGCGACAGCTTCTGCAAATAAAGATCAGTTCACTTTCTCCCTTTCCAACCTTTATGCCTTTTATTTGTTTTTGTTGCCTTATTGCACTGGGACTTCCAGTGCTGTGCTGTTCAGAGTTTAGGCAGACTTCCTTGCCTTATTCCTGATTAAGTGGAAGAACATTTGCTGATTCACAGTTTAGAGTGATTTTAGCTGCATATTTCTGGGAAATGTCCTTTAACAGATTGTGGAATTTTCCTTATATTCTGAGCTTACTGAGAGTTTTTAATCATAAATAGGCTGTGAATTTTGTCAAATGCCTTTTCCTGCATCTACTCAACAAATGATATATTTTTCTTTTTATTTGGTTCATGTGGTGCATTACAGTCATTGAGTTTCACAGGTTAAGCCAATCTTGCATTCCCAGGATAAACCCCACTTGGTGATGAGGTGCTTTATATATCACTGAATTCATGTGCTGGTATTTCATTGCTGTTGGGTTTTGTTTGTTTGTTTGTTTGTTTTGTTTTGTTTTTTTGGTATCCCTATGTTCATGAAGAATATTGGTCTGTAACTTCTTTTCCTTTTTTAAATCAGGGTTATACTGGTCTCATAAAATTAACTGGGAAGTGTTTCCTCTTTCCTCCTCCTTTGTGAAAGAGTTTGTGTAAGATTAGTGCCATCTCTTCATTATACTTTTTCCTAAAATTTACCAATGCAGTCATTTGAGCCTGGAGTTTTCTTTGTGGGAATGCTTCTAATTACAAAATTTATTTTTAAAAATCAAATTTAGGACCATTCAGATTTCTTCATATCAATTTTGATAATTTGCCTTTCAAGGAATGTATTCATTTCATCTAATTCATTAAATTTTTTGACATAAAATAGTACTTAGTACCCCACATTATCCTTATCTATAAAACGTGTACTAACATGCCCTCTTTCATTTCTGATATTGGCAATTTAGTTTCCTCTCTTTTCTCTTGATTAATCTTCTTAGGGGTTTACCAATTTTATTCATCTTTTTAAAGAACTAATTTTTGTTTTCACTAATTTTTCTCTATTGCTTGCCTGTATTCTTTCATTTACTTTCCTCCTGTTCTTTGTCACACATTTAACTGCTCTATAATATCAAAAACTCCACAATAAATTGCTATTATTTTGCTTTAAGCCACCAATTGTCTTTTAAAGAAATTTTTAAATGAGAAAATAAATTTTTATATTTACCACATATTTCTCATTTCGGACACTTCCCTTCCTTCGTGTAGATCTCTACACTTGCTCTACAGTGTCACTCACCTCCAGGCTGCAGACTGTCTTTTAATGACTCTCACATTGCAGATCCACAGCAAACAATTTCTCTTAACTTTCATTAATCTGAAAATGTCTTTGTTTCACATTTATTTTGGAAAGACTTTTTTCCCAGAACTTTAAAGATGATGTCCAGCTGCCTTCTGGCATGCATTGTTTTGTAGAAGAAGTCAGTCACATCCTTATTTTTGTTCCCTCCTTCTTTCCTCTGGTTGCTTTAATATTTTATGTTTTGTTTTTCACAATTTAATTTTGTTTTCAGCTATTTAATTCTGGTATGCCTAGATGTGGTTTTCTTTGGACTTACCATGCTTGGGGTTCACTGAAAATCTGGAATCTGTAGTTTGATATCTTTTTTCATCAAATTTGGGGAAATTTCCTCAAATATTTTTCTGCCCCATCTCTCTTCTTCTAAAACTCCAATTACACATATTTAAGACTACTTGATGTTATCATTCACATGTCATTGAGATCCTGTTGATTTATTTTTCAGTATTTTTCACCCTTTACAACATTTTGAATGGTTTGTATTGATCTGTCTTCAAGTTCACTGATTTTTCTTTTTTTGTTTTGCAAACATCCTAAAGTGGTAGTCTTTATTTTTAATCATTTTTTGTTATTCTATTACAGTTGTCCAAATTTTTCCCCCTTTGCCCTCCTCCTCCATTCCCACCCCTTGCTCCCACAGTCAATCCCCACACTGTTGTCAATGTCCATGGGACATTCATACATGTCCTTTGACTAGTCCCTTCCTCTTTCCACCATTATCTGCCTCCCTCCTCCCTTCTAGTCACTGTCAGTCTGTTCCATGCTTTCATGCCTGTGGTTCTATTTCGTTTGTTAGTTTATTTTGTTCATTAGATTCCTCTTACAGGTGAGATCATATGGTATTTGTCTTTCACCAATTGACTTATTTCACTTAGCATAATGCTCTCCAGCTCCATCCATGCTGTTGCAAAAGGTGGCAGTTCCTTCTTTCTTTCTGCTGTGTAATATTCCATTGTGTAAATGTACCACAATTTTTATATCTACTCATTTACCGATTGGCGCTTAAGCAGTTTCCAAATCTTGGCTGTTATAAATAGTGCTGCTGTGAACATAGGGGTGCATAAGTTGTTTTGAACCGGTTATTAGAGATTCTTAGGGTATATTGCCAGCAGGGAAATCACTGGGTAAAAAGGCAGTGCCATTTTTAATTTTTTTGAGGAAATTCCAAACTGTTTTCCACAGTGGCTGCACTAGTCTGCATTCCCTCCAACAGTGCACTAGGGTTCCATTTTCTCCACATGCTCATCAGCACTTGTTTGTTGATTTATTAATGATGGTCCTTCTGACAGGTGTGAGGTGATATCTCATTGTGGTTTTAATTTGTGTCTCACTTATAGCTAGTGATGTTGAGTATCTTTTCATATGTCCATGGACCATCTGTATATCCTCCTTAGAGAAGTGTCTATTTAGGTCCTTTGCCCATTTTTTCATTGGATTGATTGTCTTCATGGTGTTGAGTCATATGAGTTCTTTATACATTTTGTAGTGTCCTTGTCTGATGTATCATTGGTAAATATGTTCTCCCATATGGTTGGTTCCCTTTTCACTTTGATGATAGTATCTTTAGCTGTGCAGAAGCTTTTAAATTTGATACAGTCCCATTTGTTTATTTTTTCCTTTATTTCCCTTACCCTAGGAGATATATTGACAAAAATACTGTTATGTGGCATATCTGAAATTTTACTGCCTATGTTTTTCTCATTGGTGTGTCCAACCCATGGCCCATATGTGGCCCAGGATGGCTTGAATGCGACCCAACACGAAATCATAAATTTACTTAAAACCTTTTTTTTTTTTTTTTTTTTTTTTGCTCACCCATTTTCGTTAGTGTTTGTGTATTTAATGTGTGGCCCAAGACAACTCTTATTCTTCCAGTGTGGCCCAGAGACACCAAAAGGTTGTACACCCCTGCTAGGACTTTTACAGTTTCACAACTTATATTTAAACCTTTTATCTATCTTGAGTTTATCTGGTGTATGGTGTTAGTTAGTGGTCTAGTTTCATTTTTCTCATATACCAGTCCAATTCTCCCAACACCATTTATTGAGGAGGCTATTTGTATTCCATCGTATGCTCATGCCACCTTTGTCAAATATTAATGGATCATAGAGCCTTGGGTTTATTCTGGGCTCTCTATTCTGTTCCATTGATCTATGCGTTTGTTCTTTTCCCAATACCAGGCTGTTTTGATTACAGTGGCCTTGTAACATAGTTTGACATCAAGTATTGTGATCCCTCCTACTTTGTTCTTCTTTCTCAGCATTGCTGAGGCTATTCAGGGTCATTTTTGGTTTCATATAAATTTTCAAAATATTTGTTCTAGATCTGTGAAGTGTGCTATGGGCATTTTAATAGCAGTTGCATTGAATCTATAAATTGCTTTGGGTAGTATGCCATTTTAATGATGTTAATTCTTCCAATCCATGAACACGGTATATGCTTATATTTATTTGTATCTTCCTTAATTTCCTTCTTCCGTGTTCTATAGTTTTCCAAGTACGGGTCTTTTACCTCCTTCATTAAATTCATTCATAGGTACTTTATTTTTCTTGTTGCTATAGTAAATGGGATTTTTTCCCTAGTTTTTCTTTCTGATATTTCATTGTTGGTGTACAAAAATGTCATTGATTTCTGAATACTGACTTTGTATCCCGCTACTTTGCCAAATTCACTTATTAGGTGAAGTAGTTTCTGGTGGACACTATAGGGTTTTCTATGTACACAATCATGTTGTCTTGAATACTGACAGTTTTACTTCCTCCTTTCCAATATGGATGCTTTTTATTTCTTTTTCTTGTCTGATTACTGTAGCTAGACTTCCACTACTATGTTGAATAAGAGTGGCAAAAGCAGACACCCTTCTCCTGTTCCTGATCTTAAGCTTTCAGTTTTTTCCCATTGAGTATAATGTTGGCTTCAGGCTTCTCGTATATGGCCATTATTATGCTGAGATATGCTCCCTGTATTCCCACTTTGCTGAGTGTTTTTATCATAAATGGGTGCTGGATTTTATCAAATGCTTTTCAACACCTTGATACAATCATGTGGTTTTTGTCCATTTTGTTTATGTGGAGTATTATGTTTATTTACTTGCAAATATTGTACCATCATTGCATCCCTAAGATGAATCCCACTTGATCATGGTGTATGATCTTTTTAATGTATTGCTGAATCTGGATTGCTAATATTTTGTTGAGGATTTTAACATCTATGTTCATTAGAGATATTGCCCTGTAGTTTTCTTTCTTTTTTGTGTCTTTAACTGGTGTTGGAATTAGGATGATATTTGCCTTGTAAAAAGAGTTTGGGAGTTTACCCCCTTCTTGAATTTTTTGAAATAGTTAGAGAAGGACCGGAGTTAGTTCTTCCTTAGATGTTCGGTACACATCACTTGTAAAGCCATCTGGTCCAGTCCTTTTTGTACCAGTTTTTTGATTACTGCTTCAATTTCACTAGCTATTATCAGTGTATTCAGGCTTTCTGCTCTTCTTGATTCAATTTTGGCAGAGTGCATGGTTCAAGAAATTTGTCACTGTGCCTAGGCTGTACAATTTCTTGGCATATAGTTGTTCATAGTAATTTTTAAAATCCTTTGTTTTTCTGTGGTATCAGTTGTGACTTCTCTTTCATTTCTGATTTCATTTATTTGGGTCTTATCTCTTTTTTTCTTGATGAGTCTGGTTAAAGGTTTTTCAATTTTATTTATCTTTTCAAAGAACCAGCTCCTGGATTTATTGATCCTTTGAATTGGGTTACTGTTTTGTTTTGTTTCGTTTTGGTCTCTATGTCATTTAATTCTGCTCTAATCCTGGTTATTTCCTTCCTTCTAATCGCTCTGGGCTTTGTTTGTTGTTGTTCCTCCAGTTCTTGCAGAGGTAAGGTTAGGTTGTTTATCTGAAGTGTTTCTACATTTCTGTCTTTTTTAGGTAGGCCTGTATTGCTATGAACTTCCCTCCCAGGACTGCCTTTGTTGTTTCCCATAGGTTTTGGGTTGTTGTGTGTTCATTTTCATTTGGTTCCAGAAACATTTTGATTTCTCCCTTGATCTCACTGTTGACCCATTCATTGTTTAATAGCATGTTATTCAGTCTCCATGTATTTGAATGTTTTTGAGTTTTTTCCTTGAGGTTGATTTCCAGTTTCAAGCCATTGTGATCTGATCGCATGCTTGATATGATTTAAATTTTCTTGAATATGTTGAGGCTTGTTTTGTGTCCTACCATGAGGTCTATCTTGGAAAATGTTCCATGTGCATTTGAAAAGAATGTATATTTTGCTTCTCTGGGGCGAAAGGTTCTGTATATATCAATTAAGTCCATTTGATCTAGAGTGCCATTCAGTAGCACAATATCCTTGTTCTTTGTTTGGAAGATCTATATTGTTGATAATGGGGTGTTAAAATCCCCTACTATAAGTGTGTTGCTGTCTATATCTTTCTTGAAATCCCCCAAGATTTTCCTTATATATTTAGGTGTTCCTTTGTTGGGTGCATGTAAGTTTACAGTGATTATATCTTCTTGGTGGATTCTTCCCTTAAGTATTATGAAGGGACTTCTCTGTCTTTTTTTATGGCCTTTGTTTTGAAATCTATTTTGTCTGATGTAAGTATTCCAACCCCGGTTTTTCTTCCCCTGTCCATTTGCTTGGAATATTTTTTCCATCCCTTCACTTTCAGCCTGAGTACATCTTTTGTTCTGAGGTGGGTCTCTTATAGACAACATATATGCAGGTCATGTTTTCTTATCCATTCAGCTATCCTATGTCTTTTGACTGGATCATTTACCCATTTATGTTTAAGGTTATTATTGGTAGGTACTTATTCATTGTCATTTTATCCATACCTGTGTTCCTCCCTCTCTCTTTCTCTCTCTCTCTCTGTCATTCTATTTTTCTTTTTTATAGCAGTCCCTTTAGCATCTCTTGCAGTGTTGGCTTGGTGGAAATGTATTCTTTTAGTCTTTTGTCTCAGAAGTTCTTTATTTCTCCTGCCGTTGTGTTTTATTTTGTTTTTTATTTATTTTTAGACAGAGGGGAAGAGAGGGAGAAAGAGAGGGAATGAAACATCAATGTGTGGTTGCCTCTCACACTCCCTCTGCTGGGGACCTGGTCCACAACCCAGGCATGTGCCCTGCTGGGGAATTGAACCAGTGACCCTTTGGTTCACAGGCCAGTGCTCAATCCACGGAGCCACACCAGCCAGGGTCTCCTGCCATTTTGAATGAGAGCCTTGCTGGATAGAGTAGTCTTGGTTGCAGGTCCTTGCTTTCCATTACCTAGAATATTTCATGTCAATTGCTTCCGCCTTGTAGTGTTTCTATTGAGAAATCAGCCCATAGCCTTTTCAGAGCTCCTTTGTATATTACTAGCTGTTTCTCCCTTGCTGCCTTTAAAATTCTTTGTCTTTAAAAATTGCCATTTTAATTATGATATGCCTTGGAGTAGGCCTCTTGGGTTCATCTAGGTGGGGACCCTCTGTGCTTCCTGAACTTGCATGACTTTTTCCCTCACCAAGTTAGGGAAGTTTTCTGTCATTTTTTTCACACAGGTTTTCTATCTCTTGCTCATTTTCTCCTTCTGATATTCCTATGATGCAAATGTTGTTATGTTTCCTGCTGTCCTGGAGCTCCCTTAAACTACCCTCATTCTTTTTGAGTCTTGTTTCATTTTGTTGCTCTGTTTGGGTATTTCTTTCTACCTTGTCTTTCAGCTCGTTGATTTGGTCCTCTGCTTCATCTAGCCTGCTTTTAATTCCTTCTAGCATATTTTTCATTTCAGATATTGTATTCTTTATTTCTTCCAGGTTCTTATTCATAGTTTCACAGGTCCTTTTTCAGGCTGCTGTAGTTTCCACTAAGTTCCTTGTAGTTGCCATTGAGTTCCTTGAATATCTTTATAACCATTATTTTGAATTTTATGTCTGATAGATTGCTTGCCTCAATTTCATTTAGTTTTTTTTCTGGAGATCCCTCCTTTCCTTTCTGTTGGGGGTTATTTCTTTGTTTCCCCATTTTAGGTGACTCTTTTCTGTTTTCTTTAAATCTCAGTTTGCTCTTCTCTGCCTGCCTGTCTTTGTGGGGTTGACTTCTGTAGTAGGAGTTCTGTGGGACTCGGTGGTGCAGTCTCTTTAATCTCCTGATCTGGATGCTCTAGGGTTGCCCTTTATTCAGTTTATGCGGCCTCTCTTGTTGTACTTGAGCTTTGATTATTGATGGCTCATTTGTTGGTAGGTTCTCCCCTCTGGCTGGCTGACTGGGAGTCACAACCCCTGCCACTTGTTGTATGCTGTTGTACAGGTGCTGGGTAACAAAGCAATACTACCCAGGAAACCAAACCCACACCAGCAAGAATACCCCTCTCCCACATCAGCAACATTGACAGCAATTGAGCAAAGATTAATAAAGGTGGAAAGAGATTAATAATATTATAAGATAAGAAAAAAGGAATAATAGATGACTAAAGGAGAGAAAAAATGATTTTGAGAGGGAAGTGGGAGGAGAAATAATAAGAGTAGGGAATAAAAACAAGGTGAAAAAAGGAAGAAAATAAAATTAAAATGTAAGTAAAACAGAGAAAGACAATGGCAGAATGGAGTAAGAAAAGGGAAGAGTATAATATGAGGTTTGAAATAAAATTTTAAGAATAGTGAACCAAAAGGAATAAAATTGCAGAAAAACTATCATAGGATCGATAATAACAACAGCTGAGCAAAGATTCATAAAGGTAGAAGGAGAATAAGAATATTTATGAAAAAGAAAAGAGAATATGAAATGTCTACAGTAAAGAAAAATGATTTTGAGAGGTTAGAGGGAAAAGAAACAAGAAGAGTAAGGAAAAGAATCCAGACTAAGAAAGGAAAAAAAAATTCCTAACTCAAAGAGGGAAGGGCAGGAGGAAGGCAAAACGGAGTAAGACAGGGGGAGAGTAACCTATGAGATCTGAAAAGAAAAGAGTGAATAAATAGTAACGCAATTGAAGAATAGCAATAACGGTAAGATCCACGCCAAACACGCCACAATTTATAAAGATGGAAAGAAAATAAGAATATTATAAGAAGGGGAAAAAGAACATGAGCTGACGAAAGGAAGGAAGAATGCTTTTGAGAGGACAAAGGGAGGAGAAACAGTGAGAGGGAGGAACAGGAACAAGGTGTTGCACAGGGGGAAAATAAAACTTACAACAAAAATAAGAAAGGGCAGGAAGAAGGCAAAATGTAGTAAGATGAGGGAAGGGTACATTGTGAGATTTGAAATTTTTTTTTAAATATATAAAAATATAAATAAAATTTTAAAAAAGACAAAGAATAGTGAATTGGTTGGAATACAATAGCACCAAAGAAAAGGCAGTAAAAGGCTATGTGAAACAATATTTTTTCTTCTACAGTACCCAAACTGCTGTTAGATCTCACCAGTAAATTTTTCATTTCAGATAACTGTATTTTCGGACATAGAATTTTCTTTGCTTGTTTCTTAAATTTCCATTCCTCTGCAGAAATTCCTATCTGTTCACTCATATGTTTGTATAGGTTTGTATCTCTTAACGTTTTTCTCTTTGTTATTGGTCCATATTGTCCTGCTAGTCTAGTGATATTTTTATTGTATACTGGATATTGCACATAATACTTTGTTTAAAGAGTGTTGAGTTTTATTCTGGCAGGCTGTTAGTTAGCTGGCATACCATTTTTATCCTAAAAAGGCTTGTTTTTAGCTTTTGTTGTAGTGGATTTAGCATGGTTCTTACTCTAGACTAGCGTAACCCAGTCCATAATGTGTGGTCTTTCTGTGGTCTCAGGTGAAAGTTCAAGGTGTTCAGCAAGGTCTCTTCACTCTGGCAGGTTAAAACTAAGCCTCCCAATGCCGTGTGACCTCCAGAATCTCTGTCCAGCTCACTAGCCACACCCCTTCTCTGCACCTCCCGTAGTTGTTTTCTGCCAAGCCTCCAAGAGTCTTTTCCTGTGTAAACACGCTTAGTATTTAGGCAAGATTTTAGGGGAATACTTTGAAGATTTCTCCAGTCCCTCCTCTGCTCATAACCCTTCTCTTTGGTACCCTGCCTCACAAATTCCAGCTGCCTCAGCACCCTCCAAGTCTGATCTCTGTTTCTTTTGCTTAACTCTGTTGGTGTTTGCTTCCTTGCGCTTTGGTTTTGAAGGTGCTCCCCGACAGGAATCCTGGGTGAATGTGTAGCTTGCCTTACAAAGTTCAGTTTGGATCATGGACCTGCCCTGAGTATTACTCCATTCTTGAAAACAGTTGCTTCATATATTTTGTCCAATATTACAATTGTTTAGGGATGGATAGTAAATCCAATATTTATTACCCTGTCATGGCTAGGATCAGAAGACTGATTACATTCTAAAAGGTGATTGGCTACCATGTGGAAGAGATTGCAAAATGAACTATGTACTTTAAGACCACATGAAAAAGGTTGATGACAGAGGTTTTCTTGAAGCAGAAAATGCTAATGCTTTGATCTGTTAAACACTGTATAAATCTGGCAAGAAAACAGGAGTAAAACGTGTACCTTCAGATGAACCCATGGGAACGTGAGGTCATTTCTCATCCCTGACCCCGTGTAGAAACGTGAAGTTTTGAAGGCTGAAGTAAGACGACCTGCTCCACAGTTTTTCTGGCTCAGCTCAGCTACAGCTATAGCACGAGCCTGAAGTCCCCTATTCAAATCTATAGCCAGTGGACTGGCTGCCAATCTCATCTGGGAACCAGCCACAAAAGAAGAGGAATCCAAAGATGTGACCTGAAGAGCTCTGAGGTCACCCTCAAGAATAGGGTCTCTTTGATTCCGAACCCAAATTTCCAAATCCTCAGCTGTGAGGCAAGAGCGGGTCACACACTGTCCTTCCTGCAAATGCAGGACCAAGTTAACCCTCCAACAAAAGTTACCTTCCTAGCTAACAGCTGCCCCTGGCACTGCAAATAGGGGTCTGGGTCGGGGGCAGAGGCCAGCCGTCCTTCCTGCCCACCCAGCTGGATGGTTCCATGGCTTCTCCCACCCACAGCCTGTGGTTGGCTCGTCAACCTAACAGCTTCAAGTGAACAGAAAGATTTTATCAGCCCAAATAAAAAACCACACTCAAACTCACTTACCCCATCGCTGTGAATGTCTACCAGGCAGATAAATACCTGAAGAGCCGTCCCCTCCCTTCCCTGGTACAAGCTGCCACTTGCCCTGGACAACAGGCTGCAGCTCAGGTTTCCAAGGTGGCTGACAGATCCAATGACCTCCTCCTATGGCACTGCCTCCAAACTGTTTCATAGAACAACATTCAGAATCTACAAAGGGCCACTGTCTTCACTTGAGAGGTAGACTTGGCCTCAGTTTCCATGAAAATTCCACGTGTACAGAAATTTAAGTCACGTACACCTCACCTGTTTCCCCTCAGCCTGGACTGAGTCCCTGCATAACTAGCCTGAAATATCCTAAAGGTTTGGAGGTCTATGCAGAAAAAGCCCACTGCCTAAAACTTGTTTTCCCCAATGCTAGGTTTAAAAGCTTAAGGCAAATGCTACAAATAGAGGCTGCATAAATATGTCCTGATTTTAATCATCACACAGTGAATCAGCATTTCTGAAACTCTGCTCCTCAGAGACTCCAGTGAGGAGTCTCCACGAAAAATTCGGAAGATTAGCAGAGTTTCTGAGCATACCCCGAGATTCATTTTTTTCCAGAGCCCTAGATTGCAGTAAGAAATTCTTAAATTTCCTTTATGATATTTGCATCAGATTCCCTATGCTGCTTACGGAGTACTTATTTATTCATAAGATTATTTTCTTTATTTGGTTCATTTTTTCCTGATTTACATGGAACAGCTGTGCAATGAAATTGCTATAACTTTTAAGAAGTGGGCAGGTATGGAAAAATCCCTATTAAATGTCTGGGAAAGCAGTCATGATTATTAGATGAAGGGTCCCAGAGGAGGTTGAGAGCGTTTCCATGTAACTGGGACCCAAGCAACCGTAGTCATCAGCCTGCGGTTCATGAAACCTACAAATGCAAACTGAGCCGTCAGGCTGCAGGACACTGGCGAACACTGGCCATGCAAAATGGAATTTCCTCCCCTTGCACATTCCTGCCACTGACCTGCCAAGGTCCACTGAAATCTGATGCCAAGGCCACCCTCCCGGTGGAACGGGGGCCTGGCACCGAATGCTCCATCTGGGCACACCCCAAGCCACCTGGCCAGCTGCTCTTTTTCCCTGGTTCCCTTGTGGCCAGAACAATCCTGCTGCCGAGCCACCTGTAGTCTCACAGAGCCTGTCCCCAGGTCCAGAGCCTAGGGGGTGGGGTGGGGAGAGTGGCAAAGGGCCAACCACTTGGCTGAGAAAAGATGACAACAAAAGGAACAGTTAGCAGGGCTCTGGCAGCTTTTGAAAAGGGGTGATTTAATACTGAGGGAGGAAACGGCTGCATTTTGTGCAGATCTCAGCCCTCTGGCTGCATAAAACATCAAGCAGCTAGATACCAGCTTCCTTACTGTGTCCCTTCTCCCCGCATCACACTTGGGGGAATTCTGCCCCCACCCCAGGAAACACCACGTGCATTTTGAGAACAGTGGACAGCAGCATGTTCTTTGAAAATGGATTCTGACAAGTTCCTTGTTCCCCAAACCACTCTTCTGAGGACGCCTCTCCACACCCCCAAACCAGAGTCAGCTCTGGCTCACAATGCCAACCGTTTTCCCCCTAAACAAGGCACATGTCACATAGACACCCCCTCCAGCTACTGTTTAATCTCTGATCTATTCTTGCTCCAAACTCTTAAGATTCTCTCGTTACACCCAGGGTTCTGGGTGGGACCTGGGGGGTTGTCTTGATGGGACGATGCCAGCTACCAGTATGAAGTGCTGAATTGAAAGGCGGGGCACCCACCATGCTCGTGATCCTGGTCCCAGTGCAGGAACCTCCCTTCTGCTCTCTGGGCCTCAGGTAGCTTGTCCTTCAACGGAGCACATTAATTCTTGCCCTGCCCATCTCGCAGCTAATGTGGGGCGCAAACAAGACTGCAGGGTGCCTGTAAGCCTCGGGAAGAACAGATGGCCGAATCAGTGGGAAAGACTCTCCAGACTATGGGCCCCAGTGCACAGATGCCCCCAGGTCCTGGCCCCAGGCGCCAACAGAGGGGCATGGGAAGGGCGTGAGCCTGCACACACTTACGGAAGGTCCTGGTCCTCTGTGTGCAGAGCACTAGGTCAGGCACTAAAGGGACAATACAGAGAAAAGTTCTTGAACCCCCACAGATGAACATTCCCCCTTCCGTGTGCGAGGTCCAGTTGTGGTCCGACGCAGCTTTCCTGAGATCACCCTGGGACAGATATGGATGAGAAGGGCCAGGTCTAAACAGGGCATCAGTGTCGGGGCAAGGAGGGGGGCACCTGCTGGAACGGGAGCTTACAGCTACACTTGGAGCCAGCCCTCCGTGGCCTCCTGACCAAGGCCAGGCCAGCATCTAAGGCAGGAATTACCTGCTGAGCCTCAAAGCCGGGCCACCTGGAAACCTTCGGATGTTGTTTTCTTCCTCAGTGTTCTCTACAGAGGATTCAACCCACAGGAACCCCAGGCACGCCTACCCACTGCTCGCGTGCGTTGCACATGGCAACGGGAAAACCTCAGAGGGAACGTGCCCATGCCGCATACCAAAACCTTTACAAATGTTTTCTGTAGAGCAATGCTGAACACACATATGATTAAATATTTTACTGTCCCACCTAGCTAATTCATGGTGGCAACAGGAGTGCAGGCCTTCCCCACCCCCGGGGAGGCACAAAGCCTGCCCGGCGCTCCGCCCTAACGAGCCGCAGGAGTGATGAGTGTCGCTGTCCTGTTTTCTCTAGTGACAACCACTGGCTTTCTGGGCAGCGTACCTGTACCAGAGGTTAGAAAGAGCAGAAAACGGGGCCGAGGACAAAGCATTTTTTAATTCTTACCTGAGGGTGTGTTTTTATTGATTTTAGAGAGGAAGGAGGAGAGAGAGAGGAGAGAGAGAGAGAGAGAGAGAGAGAGAGAGAGAGAGAAAGAAAGAAAGAAAGAAAGAAAGAAAGAAAGAAAGAAAGAAAGAAAGAAAGAAAGAGAGCAAAACATCCTTGTGAGAGAGAAACATCAATGGGTTGCCTCTCGTGCACACCCCAACCAGGGGATCAAACCCATAAGATAGGTATTTGCTGCGACTGGGAATCGAACCTGCAATCTTTTGGTGTATGGGGCGACACTCTAATCAACTAAGCAACCCAGCCAGGGCAGAGGACAAAGCATTTTGCAATTTATTAAAATACCCGGGTTAACCACTCTCTCCTTTGGAACAAAATGGCAGTTTGCAAAACGTGAAAGCATGCCAGGCAGAGAAGGAAGTTGTGCTGTCTGGTGGCAGATGAGCTTAGGTTCAGTTTGGCTCCGCCTGCCTGGCTGTGCTGTGGCAGGTGATGGTGCAGAGTTGTAGAACGTGAACAGGGAGAGTGGTGATGCCCACACCTGCCTGTCACTTGCTTCTTGGGGGTGACATGGCCATGCTCATCTGTCCCCCACATTTGTTTCAGGCATGCTGGTATCACACCAGCTCTGGGTGCAAGAGTCTGTTCCTTCGACCCACTGCTCATGTACAACTGGGTGTGTGTCAGGCACAAAGCAGCCGCCCCCTGCCCAAAGCCCTGAGGCTGCTGCAGCTCAGGGCTGCCTGCCTTTGCCTCTCCCTCTCCCCCCACCCCGCCCCCACGCGGCACGGCCACCCCCTCCACTGCAGGAAACACAGCTGAACTAATTCTGGGCTCCCTGCCACCTGCACAAGCCCACGCTGCACATGTTCTGACTCATTTCTGAGGCGCCCAGAGCAGGGCCGAGGAGAAGGCTGCAAGGCAGCCACCAGGCACTTTTTGACAGGTCCAGGGCCAGAGGTCCTCCGGCCTCAGTGGGACCCGGCGGCAGACCTGAGGCCTCTCACCACCTCAGCCAACTCACACTAGTAAGAGATAAGCCCAAACTTTAAACTCCATGAATTTCTTGAGACATCCAGCCATATGCTCACAGTACACGATCAGGGAGTTAAAATCTTGAGTTAAAAATTACCTAAATCTGTATTACTCTTTACCACCAAGACTCATTTTGGCAGGTGGAAAATTCTCACCCTATTGCCAAAGTTCTCACACATAAAAGCATTAAATCAGAAAAGAAGGGAGAATATTTACACCTAAAAGCTCAATTCAACCTAATTTAAAAACCATTTACTGAGCATCTATTATGTATTATTCTTCTGCGCCCTCAAGAAATCTCGGTCTGGGGGGAGGCAGACGCTCCTGTCATTCACTTGTCATGGAGGTGCATGCAGAGTGCTGGAGAGGAAGTGACAGGGAAGAGTTACATATGCCCAGGGGGCGAGGGAGGGGCAAGACTGACCTGTGGGCAGTCTGCTGGGGGACCAAGTGGGCAGTGCAGACACAGGTCTGAGGTCTGAGGCATGTGGCTTTTTGCATGTTTGCAGAACAGCGGGTATCAAGGCTGGAACCTGTGGGCAGCAAGGGGAGGGGCAAGGGGGAGAAGTGGTTAGACACAGAGACACGGGTCAGACTTGGAAGACCGGAGCCGAGCCCTCAGTAATCAAGGATCACGCCTCCCACCCCAGGGCAGGACTGGGCATCCAGGTAGTCGCGGAGAGACCCTAACCAACGTATGCTGTTGGGCAAGTCATTCCCACGCTCCAAGCCTCACAATAATAAGAACAAACAACCAGAACAAAACCTACCTTTCAGGCTATTCTGAAAGTTATATAAGCTAAGCTATGTGAGAGCCTGTGACCATGATCCTGCAGTGACCCAGACAGACGGACGTCATGGGGCTGGGGAAGCGGGGGTACACAGTTTAGAGCCAGCTCTACCGTTTAGCCAGCCACCTAAGGAAGTTACTTAACCCTTGGAGCACTTCCTCCTCCTCAAGAAGAACAGGAAGAATATGTACCCTGTTAACAGGCTTGGAAATCACCTCTCTATTGCAGGCTTTTATTATTGTCTTGTCATTCCCTGTGACACACTGACCAGTGTGGGGCTGGCCAGCCAGCCCACGTGCCCACTCCAGGTCAGGAGTCAGCAGCAAAGTCAGGAAACCCACCAGGGAGGAGGAACTGAGCCAAAGCGCCCAGGTAACCGTGTTCCCAGGATTCGTTTACGGGACCTTCCACTCCACCAGTCTCCTCCTCCCGCACCCTCCAGCGCCACCCGGCCAGCTCAGCAGCAGAGCGGAAACTGACTCCAGGCAGCCTCTGAACCTCCCCCAGGCGTGTAATATCGTAGAGCTGGGGTTTCAGGGTAAGGCTCCCCTCTCCACATGGGCATCGAGTCCGTGTGCACGTGGATGCCACCAGTATAGACACACGCAAAAGGCAAACCTGGGCACCTTCGGACACATGGAAGGGCCCCTGAGCAACCTAACAGAGTCCTGCCCACCTCATGCTAAGGGCAGCCACCACCCCTCTAGGCTCAATTCCTGGGCTCCTCCCCCACCTCCAGCCCTTATCCCCAGGCTCCCCGAATCGTCAGCCAGACCAGGCACCTGAGTGCAGGACTGTGTGGAGTCCTTTATGTAGAGTGGGGCAGACATCCCTGGGCTGAGCCCACAGGGCTTCAACATGAGCCTCTGCTGCCGCCTGCCCCTGCCGCTGCCTTGCACATTGATGCCGGCCTGTTGCTAATACCCACCATGGCTCTCAGGTCTCACAGGCTGGACGTGGTCCAGGAGGACCAACTATATTTTCCATCCTCTTCGAAGGAGACTTCTTAAAAATAGGAGTCCCTACTGGGGAAGAAGGAGCCCTGCCCATCCCCTCGCCTGCCCACTAGGGAGAGGCGATTCCTAAATTCACAAAGGTGTTGGCCTGTACTGTTCCCACAGAGGAGACCAGCATGGTCCTGGGGCAGATGCGTTTTGGTCAGTGCCCCTCCCTGGTAGAACCTGCACAGCCATCCTCCCTACCTCCTGGGTCTGATTTGTGAGTCTCATCTCTGGAATCTAAGAGCCTGAGAGAGAGGAAAGGACAGGATGAATCTCAGCGCCGAGGCTGCCCCCAGCACAGGTCCCCAGCCCCTCGGTGGGTTGTCTGGCAAAGGCAGGGGCCCAGTGGACAAATGGTGCAGTCCAGAGCAGGACAGCCAGGCGCCCGGGCATCACCTCCCTGGTCAATCAGGGTCTCTGCAGAGTGGAGTTTTGGCAAAGGAGGGGGCCTAGGGAGCTCAAGGTAAAAAAAAATAATGGGGGAGAGAGGTCAGCAGGATGGGAATATCCAATTCTTGGCCTGGCCCAGGGACTGGCTGACCCCAACTTGGAGTGATAAGAAATGGCAGAAAAGAATATCACGTAACAGGACTTAGGAGACTTTAGCCCAGGGACAAGGGGGTATGAAGTACAGGAGACGGGCTGCACCTTACCACCCCCTTTCTTCCAAGGGTGGCCAAGTCCTTCCTTTGGGTCAAGGTGTGCCCGGGGGTTGGGGGCAGAGCAGTTTATCATGGTGGACTCACTCCTGAGCTAACGAGAGGCACCTCCTGGGACCCCTGTAGATAAGTGAGGCAATAAACAGGGTGGAGGCATGTCAAGGCCTGCCGCCGTGCCCAGAGGGCCAGGGGTGCCTGAGAAAATAACTGTCCTGAGACCTGGGGGTGCCTGGAGTCCTGAAGGACTGCCCAGGTGTGTGCCAATCCAGAAGACAGGGAAGAAAGACCCTGTGAAAATACCCGAGGGCAGCGGGAGGAAGGCCATCAGCTGCCTTTAGGTGAAGGACAAGAACTGTGGGGGTACCAGGGCGGGGGCTGCACTGGGCAGGCAAAGAGGAGGACTGCTGTGCACAGAGGGGGCACCGGGAGGAGGAAGCGCTGTCGGCAGGCCCGGGCCTGGGCAGGCAGGCCAGCCATCGATGTGCAGCAGCACTGCCAGGGCTCAGGTGATGCATGAAAGTCACACAGTCCACGCCAACTGGTGACGAGAGGTCAAGTCCCTTCAACAAAGCATTTTCCAATGCTTGGGCTGAGGTGAAGCACTGGGCACTTCCGCTAACCAGCACTCAGTCTTCTGCAACCAAAATCAAAGCTCCGATCACAGACAGCTCGAGCATTCAAAGGTGTGGCCAAGCCTTCTGTTTGGTGAATGACAGCACATGGCTCCTCTGGGCTGGCCAGACTGCTGCCCTAAAAGTCATTGTCAGGCTTGGAAAGTAGCCCCAAACTTTCAGAGATGGATGGACAGCAGGACCCAAACTCCCATCTCAGGGTACACTTAGAAAAATGTAGATTTTCCTCATTAGTTCATTGGATTGTAAAACAAAAACAAGAAAACACAGTTGTGCTGTATTCACACAATGGAATCCTGCTCAGTAATAAAAAGGAATAAACCATCAATATGCACAACTACAGGGACAAATCACAAAATAATTACAGGCTGAAGGAAGCCAGGCACAGAGAATATACACTGTGTGATTCCATTTATATAACGTTCTAGGGAATACTAACTGAGTCACAGCAACAGAGTAGACCAGTGGTTGTCTTGCAGGGGACAGGGCAAGGGAGGGATGGAGGGAATAGATTACAAAGGGCAGGAGGTATTTCTGGGGGCGGGGGGGGCGGCGATGATGTGTTATCTTGATTACGCTATTGTTTTTACAGGAGTATACACATATCAAAATTTATCAAGTTATTCACTTTAAATATACGCAATTAAATGTCAATTATACCTCAATAAAGCTATTTTTAAAAAAGTAATACACACAAATTAGAAGAAAAAATAAAGAAGAATATTGTATCTCCCATAATTCTACCAGAGTTAACTAGAAACAACATTTTTGTATGTTTTCTTTCAGTCTTTTCCCTATATGCACACATAAAAATACATAAATTTGTTTTTACTTAGAATGAAACTCTTTATAAAAGTTTTATGTTATGAATTTCCCTTTTCTTTTAAAAAAGCTGTATATCCTGAGTTTTTTGTTTGGTTTTGAACTCCAAACCTTCATGCACATGGAGAACAGAGGATGGGGACGGCAGTTTCCAGGGAAGGGGTGAGTGGCTGGGAGCAGGGAGGAATCCCCAAGGCAAAGCCAGTCTGGACCCTGGTGGACCCAGGAACATGTGGCAGAGTGTCTGTCTATGACCCTGAGGGAAAGCCTGTCCAGAGTCAGCACCCCTTCTTTGGCTCGGTTCACCCAAACCTTCTCCTTCTCTAAATCAAGCCTAACTGACAGTGCCCGGCACCCATTACCTGATCAATCAAAATTCATTGCAAAAAATGAAGACGACCTATTCTTCCCAACATGTCTCCAATCTTCACTTCGTCCCTTTGCCCTTTCTCTCAGTTCCCACTCTACCTCCCGCTCCGACCACCATCCTTCCTGCTTCTTCATTGAGCCTTGATCGTGACGTTCTCTTGTGACTAAGCATCCTTCACAAATGATCCCAAGGGCCAGACCGAACTCCGGCGTTAAGAATGACTCATTCCCCACTATTGCATGTTTAAATTGCTTCCAAATTTTCACCTTTATAAATAACATTGTGATGAACATCCTTGCACAGAAATCTTTGGACTGCAGATTTAATTATTTCCATGGGAAAAATTCCTAGAAGTGGAACCACCATGATAAAAAGATGAATTCTTTTAAGACTTTTAGAACACGGTGCCAAGCTGCTTGGCAGAAAGCATGTGTCTTCCACTGCTGAAGGCATATGAGCATCCTTGCCACACAATCCACTTGCACTGGGTACCATCATTCACAAAAACAATACACCCAAACATCTGATAGCAGAAAACAATGTCTTTGAATGTGTACCTATTTGACTGCTATAAGATGAATTTTCTCACACTCACTGACACTTATTTCTCCTTACTGAACTAATTCATATCCTTCACTCACTCCGCTATTCGGAAGTTTATTTATAACACAAGTTCTTCATATGATTATTAGAGTTGTCGGGTGAGAGAGGATTTGTCATAAATGTTGCAAGTATTTTTTTCTCAGTTGATCAACTATCTGTTCATTGGATTTGGGGTTTTTCTTTTAGGATACTAAAGATTTTATTCCCCCTGATGGCCTAACAAAAACATTTCTGGCCTTGTCCTTTCTTCCTCTGGTGTTGTGTTTCTCATCCCATAATTTCTTAAATACTTACTTAAAATGAATTTAATGATTTCATTTTAACACTTAAAATTTTAACGCACATGGAATATATTTTTGAGTTTAATATGGATGAGAAATGTGATGGTTTCCCAGGTGGTTAAATATTAACTAAATCTATTAACTTCTGGTTTCCAGACTTTCTAGTCTGTTTCATGGATAGGCTTTCTATTCCATCCCAATGCCCAAATGTTTATATTATTATAAATTTATAATTATGTTTTACTATCTGGTAGGTTATCCACCTGGATTCTGGCTGGGAATGGCATTAAATCCAAAAATTAATTTGTGAACTTCAATATTTAAAATATTGATCCCTGCCTTCCAGGAACGTGCAAAATATCCCCATTCATACACACATGCAGTCATAAAGTCAGAGCACAACTTCCTGGTGTTCTTCACAAAGGTTCCGCACATTCCCTACAAGCACGCAGCTTCCCTATCACACTTCCCAAACTGATCACGGGCAGAGAGACTGCACTGTGCACGTTTCCGCACATAGGCGCTATCTTTGCAAGCAAGCTCCCCCAGCCAAGCACAGCTGGTTCTAAAGCCTTTATGAATAGTCAACCTGTGGGCACCCATGGCCATGACCATGACCTTGAGAGATGCCAGCACTTTCCTCCAGGATGTAGAACCACCCCAGATTAGCTGCAGCCTATCACTCTTAAACTCCTCTGCCCTTGAAAGCCCTCCACACAGTTCACATCCTGTCCCATCAGACACAACCTGTCCCATGCATGCCAGAACCTCCTTCCAGTGGAGATGCTACTCTCTGTGCTTCCGGCCTGCAGAAATGACATGCACTCCTCCCGATCCATTCAAATTCTGCCTCCATAACAGAAATTCATTCATCCCCACTGGGCTTGCATTTTGTGGAGTGACTCTTATCTTAGTCTGCTTTATGATAAGAGTTAACCACGTCTGTTCCCTGTTAGGTGACTCCATGAAGGCCCAGCCCACATCTAAGCCATCCTGCCTCAAATCACAGTGCTGGGCACAGGGCTGCAAAAAATGCATTTTGACAACCTGGATGAAGGGAACTGGACACATGCTTCACGGTGTGGAGAAGCCACTTGTCCCTGCTCGCTCCCCAAGCCATGAGGAAGAAGTACTCCAGGAAGACAGTGAGGCCCACAGGTCTGAGGACAAAGGAGTGACTGTGCCTCTTTAGAGCAGGTGGGATGCAAGCCAGCCTAACCCTGCACTCTTGGAATCTCCCCAGACAAGGTCCTGGGCTCCTCCCTCCTGCAGGAAGGTGGGAGCCCCAGACTTAGAAATCAAAACTGCCCAGGGCCCAGACAAGGTCAGGTAAAGGCCAAGGCTGTCAGCCACACACAGTAGATTTACCTGGAAAGCCTGTTAAACACAAAGTACAGTCCCACCCAAACCTCCTGAGTCAGCCTGGAAGGTTAGGCCAGGGCAGCTGTCAAGTACTGACACCAGGCCAAGGAAGGGCCCAGGTAAGCACACTTCCATCAGCCAGGCTTTCCCTGAATGAGGCAATGTAAACAAGCAAAGGAGAAGGAAACCGACATTTGACAATGTTAAAGGCCAGGTGCTGGGCTAGGAAAGCACTTGACGTGTATAATCCAATCCCCTCAGCAAAAACATATGGATTACTGCCCCAACTGAGAAAAGCAGAAACACATCCCCAGGTCTAAGTCTCATTCCCCAGTGACCAGGCTGGCACTAGGACTAAAAAGCAAACCAAAAAAAAAAAAAAAATCATATTTGAGAAATCCATTCTTTGCTGTTTTAGCTAAGACTCTGAAGGCCCTAAAATTTCCGAACCCCTGTCTCTCGTGATGCCTAAGCCCACGGCGCCCAGGGCCTGGCCCTGCGCCTGCAGGAACAGGCTGCTTGCTGTCATGGAATGGGCGCTGCTCAAGCTGGAGTCTTTTCAGGGTCCCTGCTTTTCCTTCAGCCCCATTCTGCACTCGTGCATTTCTGAGCCAAGCCAGTGAGTGGTTTCCTGCTGCCCTGGGTCATCCCGCCTCTGTGACTCTGCTCCGGCGGCTCTGCAGGTCCGAAGGCCCTCTGCCGCGTGCCCAGCCAGGGCCACTGTATGACTTTCTTGGCTCTAGGCACTTTGCCTTCATAGGCCTCTTCCTCTATTCGAAAAACAAAAAAATTAAGAAGTATATTTTATAATTACATTGGTATAATGGTAAATATATTATTATATATTAAAACATGTCCTTTGACCTAAAGTTCATGTCTTACTTCTCATTTTAAAGTAAATTACAACCTTTTTGTGGATCCCTGAAACTACTAGGGACCCTCGGCGCTGTGCCTCCCATGCCAGTGGGCAAGTGGCCCTGTCCTACCATGAGCTCCTCAGGGTCCCCTGGACACTCCCCACCCAGCTCAAGTGTGGCCAGTACTGCTATGGCCCAGACCCCCACCCCCAACCCCTGCCCCAAGGAATCTGCTGCCTTTACCCATCACACTCACTGTACTTGTGCTAATATATCTATAGCTACTATTTAGACTGTGAGTTCCACAGGGGCCTCGATAAATGTGTACTGAGGAAAACTGAACAGAATGAAGTGAATTTTTACCAATGAAACTACTGGATGAAGTTATAGGTCTGTTTGAGGGGATTTTGCCTTATTTTCTTGTGGCCAAACACAAGGTCTGTCTGAAAAAAGTCCAGCCATTGCTAATATAACAAGAATGGTTTTGTGTGACATTGATGTAACCTGGCAACCAAGGCAAGTGGACTGGAATACACACGTGTGAACAATGATGACTTCACTGTACTAGTCAGTGGGGGAGGTAGATGCCATTGAGTGAGCATGTGTACTGTGCGGTTGTTACATTCAAAATGACTGAACAAGTAGAGCAACAAATCTGCATCAAATTTTTATTAAGCTTGAACATTCCTCAGTGGAAACTATTTGGATGGTTCAGAAGGCCACAACTATTGGCAACTGGTGACTGGCAGCTTCATCATGACAGCATACCTGCTCATGCATCATGTCTCCTGAAGAGTTTTTTGGCAAAACATCAAATTACTCAGGTGACCCAGCCCACCTACAGCCCAGATTTGGCGCCTGGTGACTTTTGGCTTTTCCCAAAACTAAAATCGCCTTTGAAAGGGAAGAGATTTTGGACCATCAATGAGATTCAGGAAAATATGACAGGGCAGCTGATGGAGACTGGGAGAGCTGTGTGAGGTCCTGAGGTGCTTACTTCAAAGGGGACTGAGGCGTCTTTGTCCTATGTAAATGTTTCTTGTATCTTGAATCTTCTTCAGTAAATATGTCTATTTACCATATTACATGGCTGAATACTTTCTGAACAGACCTCATATTTCATATTCAAATCAATTCAACACCCAGTTGTCTCTCACAGGTGAAAAGAAAGCCAAGGTGACCTTCAAGACTTGCCTACTTAGGGAAGGACATGTCTGGAAGAGTCTCAGAGCCTTCTAGAAGGGTTCAAGTAGAAGTGGGGTTTAGGTGTGTCTCGCGGTCCCTAAGTGGCTAAAACAACCTGCGTATTTCTAATGCTACAGCCCTACTGGGCTACAGCACTTCACACGCTTTGGAAGGAGTGCAGTGGTTGATGTTTGGGGTTGCTTTTAATGCCTGAATGCTAAGAAAAAAATTCAGGGTTAAAGAAAACTAAGCAGTAGTTAATCATTGGAATGTTGGGGTTATTTACCCTGCTATATCTTTTCAATTTGTCTTTGTGTTTAGTTACCTCTTTTAGATCATATTCTCTCTTTTTTTTAATCCTCACCTGAAGACATGTTTATTGATTTTAGAGAGAGAGAAACATCAATGTGAGAGAGAAACATTGACCAGTTGCCTCCTCTGTGTGCCCTGACTGGGAGCTGAACGCACACCCTTTCGGGGTATGGGATGACGCCCCAACCAACTGAGCCGTCTGGCTGGGGCTACACCGTATTCTCTTAATTCATAAGGGTTTGTTGTTGTTTTTTTAATGAAAGTGTTTTGTCCTAAAAAAGAAACAAAAAATCTGGGAGTAGAAAATCACCCTTGGTCTCATCACTGGATGAAGCCTCACACTGCAGAGGCACCATATCCCAGGCGCCCTCAGTGGAATCTGCTTAAATTGCAGGCAAAGTCCCCTGGAGGAAAGAGCAAACTGCAAAAGAGCATAACCCACTTTTCTGAAAGGCTACAAATATTAAATCTCCAAACATAGACCCTTAGTTCTTTGCACGCAAATCCCTGATGTACAATCATTATCTGAAAATGGATCACTATGATATCACAGACATGTACAGGTTATTATTTTTCAGTATGTGTAGATATGATTAATAAAATACAATGTCATCTAGATGAGCCTCAAAATTCACAGTGTCTTTTTGTTTATATATATTTTTTCTTCCTTGACAGATCATGAAAATATAATTACTTCCATGTGAAAGGTTTCCCAAATTGTTCAATGTTACGAAGGGGCCGCCGTACTCAGAAAGGCCAGAGACTCTGGCTTTATGGGAGAACCGACAGCACTGAAGAAACCAAACGCTGTGGCAGGCCATCCTGGAGAAGGTTCCTTCAGATGAATTCAGGTGGGAGTTCTAGTTTGCCTGACAGAAAGGCACTTCCACTGTACTAAAGACTTTGTACCAAAGACTATAAGTCCATCCACCAGGAGAGCAAAGAGCTTCCGTAATACCGTGGTGATATTACAACATAAGCGTTTATTTGGGAATTGGGGAGAAACGAGAACAGATGATGTCTGGGGGGTATCTGCTTCTTCAGCTAATCATGTTGGCACATGGTGAACAGTTCACTTAGGATCACACTCAGGACACAGACACACTTGTGCCATCCAACCACGGGCTCTGGTTCTAAAGACACTGTCGTTCCTGGACCCCTTCCTTAGGAGCGTATTCCTTAAAAAACTGAAAACGCAGCAATCCACTTGGAGGGGGCACTTGGAACTACAGAAACACCTGAATGCATAGTAATTATGCACAAAGGCTGTGTGAAGAGGCAAGGAGAAATATTGTTCATAAACTGACTGCTGAACAACTGTAACTCATGAAAAAAAATTGGCCCTTAACTTAGCAGTATGTTAACTCTTACCTCCTACCCAGGCCTGGTAACTGGGGGCTGTTTAACATTCACAGGACGCCGCCAAGACAGGGGCAAAGAGAACCAATGGCTCTTCGCTGTGGAGAGAAAGCAGCTGGACGGACACAACCACGCCCTTCCCGTTAAGGCAGGACTCTGTGTACAACACAAGTCTGTAGAAACGATTTGTATGGGGCTTCACCACGTGTTTCTGCTTATCTGGAGCTCAGGCTGGTGAAGCTGCCAATGTGGCTTCTAAGAGAAGGGACTGGAGCTCCTTCACTGAGCTCCCAAGAGGACCGATGACTGATTCAGTAACACGGGGACCAGGCCCACGGTGTCCATGGCTAAATTCTGTGACTTTCACCTATGCCTGCATCATCTACAACATAAAAAGTACAAAATTAACACAAGAGAGAAAGGTTGAGATTCTCCTCACCCTGCCTGGGTTGCTCACTGCCTGCTGGAGGCTGGGAAACCATGGCTTCCCTCCCTCCAGGCTCCCACATGGTGGACTTTCCTGCGCATCTCTGCTAATGGGCACCAGGCATCAGGTTTTCCGGTGCGTGGTCGCAGCTCCACATGTGGACACTGAGCAGCAGGTGGGACCCTCCACACCTCCCACCCTGAGCAGCTGCCAGACAGCTGAGGTGGTCGTTGCTGCAAGTCTGGCCAAGCGCCAAGCTTCTAGCAATTCTGCCAGCCCTGAATTGCCTGCACTAAACCTTCCGCTGCTAAACAAACTCTAGTGGATCCTGAATAGCACAGACACTGAAGGTGCTATTGACCAAGATGCAGAAATCTCATGGGAAAAAAAAACAACTTTGGGGTGAAATTGCTTTAGGCAGGACACGTCCAAGGAGGAGGCTTGTATATACACAGGAAATCTGCTGAGGTGATGTGCAAAAGAGCGCGGGGAGGATGTTCACTGTCGTGCTGTTACTAAGATGAAAGGTTGAAAAGTTCCCTAAACGTCCATCCAAAGAGGGTTTGGGCAAGTACGCTGAGGCCCACGCACACAATGGAGATCCTCACAGCCACAAGAACTAGTGCTACAGAAGACTATCTAATAATGCGGAAACAAGACTCAACACACACTACTAATTTTGAAAGGCAGCCCACAAAACAACCGAGACACGACTTCTTTTTAATTAAATATACGCTGTTGTGCATACATGCACATATAAATAATCAGCATAGCACAAATATTCGGAAGGGCATGGCCCCAAATGTTGCCGAGGTGCCTGCTCATGTTCTGCCTTTAGGAGCACTGGAAGTAGGGTCTATCTGTTACGGTGGCGCCTGGTCTTCAGCCACACAAGGGACCAGTCAAAGAGCAGACTGGCTAGAATGAGCCGAAGGACGAGTCTGGCCCAAGCCCCAGACGGCAGGCAGGCCTGCTCTGTGCCAAGTTCACTATCTTCCCGGCCTTCCCTGCTGGCTGGTCGGGCCAAGTCCTGTCCACAGTGGTTCCTCCACCACCTAGAGATCCCCCTGAGCTAGCCCAGGACCCATGAAATGCACCCAGTAATTTCAGTTCTACATGTGATACCAGATAAGCCCTGCCTTCTCAATTAATTCCAAGATCCATATTTGCTCACGAAAGCCATAGAGGCAAGATGACACTGGTCAAGCCTTGGGAAACGGATGATTCAGACCTTCAAATTGCTTGTGTTTATATGTCAAGGGCCCATTTTCACCCAGAGAGAATACTGAAAATGCTAATCTATGGTGATTTAAGTATCTGACTTCCAATGGAGCATGCAGTCGACACCCAGCAACCATCCAAAAATATGTGACCAATTCTATTCCTGTGGAAATGATCCCAGTTCACAGAGAATGAATCACCAGGTAGACTGGTGTGGCCATGCGGTTCAGATGTCAAGTGGGTGGGTCTTACCAACAAACCCTGTATCCACCTCCTCACTTCCATGTGCAGAGTCAGCACTGCAGCTTCTAAGTCACAAAGCCTCCTTGTATAAAGGACCCACAGGAAGTTCTTGGTACTGCTCTTTGGGAGGAGTAGGGGTGAGAGAAAACAGGAATCATTAAGGTATAAAATCAAGATGGTCCCCAAGGATTAGGATTTAGGTATTAAGCCCAGGTTAGAGTAGCAGGTGCTGAGTGGAGACAGGCTTCAGAACAGCTCACTGTATGTCCTGCATTGGCTGCAGAGCAGTGAACTCAAGAGACCCAGGTCTGTGGAGAACATTATACTAAATGAAATAAGCCAGAGACAGACAAATACCATATGATCTCACTTATATGTGGAATCTAATGAACAAAGTGAACTAACAAACAAAACAGAAACAGAAGCTTAGATATACAGAACATACTGACAGTTGTCAGAGGGGAGGGGGCTCAGGTGGCTGGACAGAAAAAAGTGAAGGGATTAAGCAAAAAAAAAAGTGTGTATGTGTGTGTGTGTGTGTGTGTGTGTATCTCAATCACATAGACACAGGCAACAGAGTGGTGATAGCCAGAGGGAAAGGGGGGTGGGGGAGGTGGAAGAGGGCAAAAGGTGGATAAATGGGGACAGAAAGGGACTTTACTTGGGCGATGGGTGCACAATGCAGTATGCAGATGATGTTTGGTTGAGTTATGCACTTGAAGCCTGTGTGGTTTTATTAACCAATGTCACCCCAATAAACTCAATTTAAAAAAGACCCAGGTCTGAGTCTCTGCCCTGGGACAAAGTGCAGCCTCCCCACTCACTGCACCTGTCCCTGTACCTGTCAGGTGCAGCAGACACTGTGCCTGGCCACAGAGCTGCAACCAGACCAAGAAGAGCTGAAAGTTGAGACTGCCTTGCACAAGGCTAGAGGCGACATATATAGCGTGGCTAATGACCATTCTCCCAAGGTCAGTTCTTTCCTGAGGAGCTGAGAGCAGAAACTAGCCCTGAACATACACTTCAGTGTCCATCTGCAAACTACAGTGGGTGTGAATAAGCTACATACGCCAGTACAGACCTACCCCTGGTCCCAGAGGTCCCCTAGCACCACAGGCTCATCCATCTCAATGGGACAATGGCTTCATGAAAATATAGCCAACACGGAAACTGATTTTAAGAGACTAATTTCATATCCTATAATGTCCCTTTGTTGTATTGTTTGAAAACATTCAATTCTGAAGAAAAGACAGCAAAGGGATGGGTGACTTGTAAGATATATTAAGTACAGATACTCGGGAAGCAAAGCACATTTGTACTAGACAGAGAGAGAAGGCTGCGGAAGGACCAAGAGACACCTGAAGTTCACGAGGCTACATACACCCAGGTCGTGGGGCAGTAAATGTTCACGATATGCTAACTGGTATCTGAATGGTGCAAAATAGTCATGATATGGTCATGATACACAAGAGGAGCCTAATTTAGGTCTTAATTCAGTTATCCACTGGTGACCCCCATTCTGGTCCTCTAATCCACGGCTGCTCTCCAAGTCTCTGGCAAGCCACTGATGTGGCAGTGCAGAACTTCCCTACACTTGCCAGTAGGACCACGCATGTGTCACTGGCCTGGCACCTCCCATCCATGGCCCCGCTGCTAATATTTTAACTCTGGTATCTGTGATCACATATTAGTGGGGAAAACTGATGCTACAGAGCGAGATGGAACACACGAACGCTGCGGGCTCTGGGCCCAGGGGCTGAGGGTCTTCCACCAATTCGCACCCTCTCCTACTTCTGTTACCTTTCCTGCCTTCTTCCCCTTCCTTCTCGGTGTTTTAAACTGCACCAAGGTCATCATCACCCACCTGACGTCTCCCAGCAGCTCTGGCCGGGAGCACCCAGTGCAGCAGATTTGCTCATTTTCCTTACACGCCATTGGATCCCCTGTGCGGAAGGACCCTTGACTGCTATAGGTACTTTGCTAGGGTATCCTCACTGGGGTTTATAATAAATGCTCTTCACCTAAGAAAGACAATGGACAAGTAATATCTACAAATAATTTACGACTCATTTTCTCTGCTGATACAGTATCTCAAGTGGTGTGTACGTGTGTGTGTGTGTGTATGTGAATCACCAGCTCACCAGGCCCCTACTATGGTGGGTCTGAAGTCACAGGTCCTGTAAGTGGCAGAGCTGACACTGGAGCCCTGACTGTCCACCGCCCCACCCCACCTTGGCTGGACCACCTGCTTTAAGAAAGTAAAACACCTCTGACGCTTTCACATCTCGCATTGATGGCAGCCACTCTGATGGTAGTTTCTTGGAAGGCATGCGTGCCACAGCTAATGCTTCTGCTGCCTGCTGCTTTCTCCAGGCATGGGGAGTTCACCGAAAAAGACGTTTAAATTCCCTTTACATATCACAAGCAAAGCTTGGACACTTTCGCCAAGGGCTTTACTCTAAGCCACAATATACAGAGGAGAGAAGATACAACCTAAGAAAGATTCCTGCCCCTCAGGTAGAAAAAAAGCTCTTCCAGTACAGGGCGGGGTGTGGGGAGAACCTAGCAAGCCCCCACCCCCTCTGCACCTGGCCTGCAGGCGGAGAGGTGGTGAGGGAAGAAAAACCCCTGCAAGGCAGAGGGGGACGTGGAAAGTCCTGCTTCCTGCTGGGAACACTGGAGGTCACTCAGTACAGAAGAAATGGCATCCTAGCAAGGCTCTGACAAGCTGGGCAGGCGGTCATGGGCCCAGCAGAGCAGAACCAGGAGGCGGGTCCCCAGCTGCAGCTCATCCCAGAGACACCCGGCTGGACAACACTCACTGGAAACAGGAGGTTCAGTGGTGGTGGTGGGGAACTCATCAGAGGATCAGATGACCAACAAGAGGACACTCTCCTCCATGCCCTGATGTGACCACAACCTGCTCCAGGTGCCCAGAGACCACCTGCAGCAAGAATGGGCCCCATGGTGACCTGGAGAGACTGAGAGGCTAACTCTCAAGGGACCAAGTGGCTTTAAACTAGATAGTGACTGAGATAATATCACTTGACTTAGACTCAAGAAAATCACAATCGTGAGCAAGGAACCAAATACAACAGAAGGAACCGAAGTCATTGATTTGGGGTAGGAAAATTAAGTTCTCTTATAACAACGGTTGCACACCACCACTTGCAGCTGGTAAGCCCTACCTCTTGCACAATAAACCTGAAACACTTCTACTCTAACTCAAATGCTTCGGTGGGTCCCCAGGCATGATTTATGAGTGTCCGTGCATGACAAGGCAAAAGGCTAACCCCCAAAGGAAAAGCAGGTAGATGCAAGCTTGCCAAGGCAAATCCAGGTCCACCACGGCATCTCGGAAAATTGACCAACCAGGAGGGCCAGGTGCTTCTACATAGCCTCCCATTTATTCCTGACAGCTTCCTGTGAGCTGGCTATCCGCAAAATTCAGAGACAAGCTCAAGATGACCAAGCCCAGTGGCCATGCTGCTAGGCCAGCCACTCTTTAGCATGCCCAGGATGCCTGGTCCTGCACAGCAGCCAGATGCTCTGCATTAGCCGTGTAACATCCATGGAGGGTCCACTGCTCTTATTTTCTAAGTGAAAGAACATGCTTAGGAGGTTAAGAAACTTGCCTCACAGGCAAGTCTAGAACTATGGTGAGGCAAGTAAGGCACTTGCCTTAGGTACAAAATTTAAGGGGTACCAAAAATTTACCCCTCCGTAAAGAGATCGACGTTTTAACCCAGTGTTTTCAAACACCGAAATTAACACAAAATCCACATTGTAGATTATAATAATATTACAATTTTAAATGAAGACAAGATCAACGCTACTTACTGATCTCAAGCTCCAACATGGCTAAGTATAGCACTGGGGCAGAGCCAGGAAGCCTGCCCAGTTCAACCCTTCTCCACCAGCCCCACCCTTCTCCAGCAGCCCCAGGGGGCAGGGTCCCCAGATGTTCCTGAACTGCATCATCTCTAGATATGTTTCTCCTCACTATTTTATGACCTTGAAGGGCTCCTAGGAGTGACAGCAATGGCCCATCTTCCACGGTGTGAGTGGCGTGGCTGCGCTCCAAGGAGAATATGGGGTCTAAAGAAATTCTGTTCCATGGTCATGTGTACCTTATGTATACGAGGGAAACTTGCGCTTGGATAAGAGAGAAGGGTATTTTAAGACATCAGCTTGAGAAGGTGTGGGGTAGGCTCAAAAAGGATCACGAAGCTGCTTGTCTCCCACTTGAAGGATTTCCTGGCTCAAAATTAAGTGTTCAGCAGTGACACGATGCCAGCTGTCCGCCTGCACCTACTACACAAGTCCAATTCCACGCTGGCATCGGTTTCTCCTTGCATTTCAAAAGCCCAAAGTCAGCTCATTTGAGTAACTACTTAGTTATATTTCTTATCCTCATATTAAAGCCATGCCTGATAGGAAGCGTCTGTTCAACAAATATTTGTGGATTAAAAATTTAAATATTTCTTAGATCAAACCCAGAATCCCTTACAGCTGGCTTGTACTCAAAGCCTACAACTTGTTTAACAAATAAACTATTACCTGAGCATAAGGAAGACAGTTAATGAATTTGTTCTCATTTTCTCCTGCAGTGGCCTTTAGGGGCAGGAGGTACAAATCTTTCCTATGCTACCAAACTCCACCCTGCAAGACTGGCTCCCCTTACCTTTTATTTTCTTAACCCATTACCTGCCAGGCTTTGCCTCCCAAGTCGAAATCAAGTCCAGCAAACTGAACAAAAGGAAACTTTGGAAGCGCACCCGGCTCACCTCGCCCGGGGCCCTGCGCTGCGCAAGCGGCGCACCCACAGCGGTCCGAGGGACAACTGGCGGAGGGGCTCTGCCCTAGGCGTCCCCGCACACGGCCCGACGTCGGGACGGCACTCACGCCCGAGCCAGCACCGTCCAAATCGCGCTAAACCAGCTCTCGGCCCCCTTGCGCGGCGGCCAACCCAAGTACCGGAGCCCAGTACCTGCACAAGCGGCGGCGGGGCTGTGCCAGCTCGGGTGCTACCGGCGGCCCCGCGGGACCCTGCGGCCTGGAAGCCACGCAGCAGGTGGCCGCCGGCCTCGCGACGGCCGGAGTCCGGGACCCACGCCGGCACGATCCTCCCGCGGCAGCGCGCGCGCTCCCAGCCGGCGCCGCTCGCTCGGCCGCGCTCCACTCCGCGGGGGCGGACGCCGTTCTGCTTGCTTGTCCGCCGCACGCCTCCCCCGCCAGCGTCTCCCGGGAGAGTCGGAAGAGTCGGCCAAGGGCGCTCGCGGGGAGAGCACGGGGGGGCCCGGGGGTGGTGGGGGGGCGACGGTGGCCCCCTACCCTGCCCCGGGGAAACCTTCCCCACCCGCCCGCGCGGCGGTGCTGTCTGGGCTCAGAGACCGGCCGCCCTGACCTCAGCGGGCCGTGGTCCACCTGAGACCCCAACGGGTCTGGAGGTGGAGGCCACGTCCCAGCGACCCTGCGCGCCCCAACTCCAGCCGCCCCCTTCCAGATCACCTGGGCCTTCGCGGGTCACATGGGCCTGGGGCTCCGGATTCCCCTCGCGAAGCTCTCTGCCCGCCGTCCGGGCCGGAGGGAGTGGGCTCCGGGGTGGGAAGTGCGCATTTGAATAAAAGTAAAAGTTGTTGTTGTTGCTTTCTTATAACCGTGCGAGTCCCCAGCGTCTCCAGGTTAATTAGGAAGCTACCGCCCTGTCTTGAGGTGATTCATTGTTGTGACACGACAAGTGTGGGAAGACCGGCTGCTGAGGACTTCGCAGCCGCGCGGGCTCCCCTTTTTTCTTTTACAGACAGGTCCGCGTGGGGAGGCGGTCTTTGGAAACGTGCTGACCCCCGGTGGGAGGGGGAGTGGGTACTCAGCCTAGCCCGATAGAGCCCCGCGCTGAGACCTGGGTCGCCCCCACCCCAGCCACGGGCCCCTAAGAACAGTCAGGGAAGGATGAATGAACTGTGTTCCCGCAGAAACCAAGGCCGCAACAGCTTACACGCGACAAACCTTCATGCACAGCTGGAAGAGATAATGCCGAGGTCAGAAGTCTGAACTGTCAGCACTGTTCTGTGGGGGACCCACCTCCCCGGAATCTGCACCACGTCCTGGGATGGTGGGCCTGATGAGGCTTCTGTGTGCATACAGAGGACCAAGGAGGACAGGTTTGCACAACTATCCGCAACAGGCCCGGGGGACAATGTAGAAGAGGCTTTTCACCTCTGGCTGTAAATGGGATCAAAATCAAAACCGGGTACCAGCCGGTGTGGCTCAGTGGATTGAGTGCCAGCCTGAGAACCAAAGGGTCGCTGCTTCGATTCCCCAGTCAAGGCACAGGCCTGGGTTGCCAGGCAGGTTACCAGTAGGGGCCTTCGAGGGGCCACGGCGCATTGATGTGTCTCCCCCCTCTCTTTGTCCCTCCCTTCCCCTCTCTCTAAAAATAAATAAATAAAACCTTAAAAACAAAAATCAAAACCGGGACCAAAATCCCAAATAGAAGAATCTGAGGCAGAGCAAGGAGGCAAAAGACGGATCTCATTTAATAAGAATATGTAGAAGTTTCTTCTACATTTTTTGATATCCCTTTGGCACAAGCTATTCAATTAAAAGCCCCCCTTGACAGTTAAATGTTTTAAATTCTCTGTGTGAAAAGAACAAAAGTGTATTGTGAATCAGTTCACAGCCCCCCCCCCCCCCCACGTTAATAATCTGTATTCACAATGGACAGGTGACTCAGGACAGAATCAGTAACCTGTTAGTGTGTTTGTTTTTTTACCAAAGAATTCTCAAAATAAACCCAACAACTTCAGCAAATCCACACACCCTTCTCTCCTTTCCCATCTTCATACTCTGCTCCTTGCTTTTCAAAATCACATTTATTTTTGTTGTTGTAATAACAAAATATTTATTGACTCTATAAATCACTTTTCTATCTAAGAATTTAATTTGTTCCCATTGTATCTTAAGCTTCTGGCTTTGTGTGTTCTGTGGGTGGCTTTTGAAGTTCCTAGAGGCTGTGAGAGGACAAAAACTCTCCGTGATTAGCTAAGGCTGAAAAAGAACATGGTGTCAACCTCAAAAATAGCAAGTGGTGGTGCAATTTGTGCATAGGTTAGGGAAATGGGAAATTATCTGGAACCTGGTAGAGCAAACACTTTCATTCTTTAAAAATGTTGAAAGGAAGAATATCCCTCCCCCATCCTCCTCACTTCCACCTTCTGGCTGAGGACTCTGGTACCCAGGGCCCTAACATGTGGCCTACAAGGGACCTCTTTCCTCCTTAATGCCTCTTGGACAAATCTCAAGGTCAGGTTGAGAAGAAGCTAAAATGTTCAAGTAAGGCTTTGCCAAAGGTCAAAGGAAACATTTAGTCCCCAGGAGACCCCGGAGCTAAGACATGCCATTACCCCACTTTGCAGATGAGGGACTGCTCCATGTTGTGGAGAAAGGAACTCAGACTTGAAAAGGGCAAGCAATGTGCCTGAGGTCATGCCAGAAGTAAGGGGCAGGGCCACGATTTGAACCCACAAACTCCCAGTGCTGTACAGGCTGCCTCTCTAAAAATGGCATCTAATTCTGCAAACTGAAAAGCACCTATAGTTTAGAAAAGAAATGAGAGTCAGCCCTTCCCAAACTCAGGATGAGGTATCCTTTGGGTTGTCAGAAAACAAAAATATTGAAGTCTAGTCTCCACCCTTCTGACTCGTCATTTTGTTGAGTCAGAGGGCTGCCATTAATGGGGAAAAGAGGGTTTTGCCAAAGACACAAGGCTGCCTAAACAGCCTGGTACCTGGGAGACTGTGTTCTTCAGTACAGTGAGAACCCCAGGATTCTGCTCTTGGGTCTCCCTTCATACGACATTCACTCTGCCTGTCTTCCCTTGGGCTCAGAAAATATAGACCTCATAGGCACAGACATCTCTACATGGGTAGAGGATTGGAGCCAAGGACCAGCAAGGAATCAACTAAAAAGGAAACATCATCCTTCTTATGACCGTAGGCCCATTGCTCAGGTGAGCTTTGGAGATAGGAGTGGACTTGCGCTGCCCCCCTGTCGGAGGCCACACAAACCCTGCTCTTGCAGAACTCCCCACAGGTTGGCTGTCCTACAGAGTCAAGATCCCAGCCAGTGTCCCTTCCATACTCCTCCACCAATATCAATGCCCATGTCACATCCTCCTTTCAAAACCCTTCACCGTCGTCCATGAAGTTGGGATAAAACCCAAACCCTTTACAAGGGCCTAATCTGTCCCCTGCCCATCTCTTGGGCCTCCTCTCAATGCCACCATCTGCTCACTCCACTACAGCCAAACCAGCCTTCCTCCAGTTCCTGAACACCCACCTCCTTCCTGCCTCTGGGTCTCTTCCTGAGCAGCCGCTCCCCTGGAGCGCTTTATCTTTCCCCACCCTTCACCTGGCTAACTCCCACTCATCCTTCAGGTTTTAGCTTAAATGTCACTTGCTTTGGGTTTTTTTCCTGGTATTTCCCACTGGCCCCTGTTCTTTTCTTTAGAGTACATCTCACCCTTTGAGTGGTTTATTTTTGGCTTCTGAATTTCCCCATTGGAGGACAACTCCAGGGGGGCAGAGTCTATGGATTTTGAGCATTAGGGGTGCATACCCAGCACCTAGCACAGTGCTGGTACATGGTAGCTGCTACATAAGTATTTACTAATTAGTGCACTTGCGCCATGACCTGTCTGACCCTGAATTGCTCCGCCTTCCTCAGATGTGCTCATCTGCAGTAGTCACTCTCTCTTCCTTGCACTTTTCCACCCTGCTCTTGCTTCCCATCTCCCAAAGGTCTGCTCCTTCCCCTCACAGGGATGTTCTACTCTCTGACTGCTTTCTTGTCTTGAATCATCCCTTCCAACCTCCCTTCATAGCCCTGATCCCCCTGGTCATTGTCCCAACTACTGTCTTATTGTCATCCCCCCGTGCTGCTCTCAGCGACTGGTCTTCTTGCTGTGCCTTCCTGGCGGAAGCCCCAGCCCTACACACGGCTCCTTTTCCTACAGCCATGTATTTTCCTTTCCATGCTGCCAAGGAAAATCACAGACCCCTGCAGACTAAAACCACAAAGATTTATTGTCTCCAATTTCATTTGAGCCTTAATACCTTTAGACATTCTCTGAAACACAAATGGAATAATACATAAAATAAGAGAGAAGAAAAGGTCACCAATAATTCCAATCCTAGAAGAATCACTGTTGCCACTTTATTGTTTTTCCTTCCACTTCTGTAATAAAGGCAGCACTGGAGTTAGCCTGCAAACTAGTTGAGATGAAGCCAAGTACACAATTTTATGTCCCAATTTTTTTCAACAACACTATAAGATAAGTGTCTTCCCACGTGATAACTGAGTATCTATAAATGTAAATTTTAGTAACTGGCTAATAGTCCATTATGATGATAGATTATAATTTATTTTACCATTTTTCTCCTGCATCATTTCCAATTTGAAGGTATTACACAAATATCTTTGACAAATATCTGTGTACATAATTTGCCTGTATCTATATCCTTAGGAGAGATCTGGGAGAGGAATTCCTGAGTCTCTGGCTGTGAATGGGCCTCAGGCTCTGGATGAGTCAGAGGTGAGCCCGGATGACACTCTCCAACAATACTTCCATTTCCCCCTGGGCAGTGTCTTCTCCTGCCCCCGCCAGCAACTATCCATAACAGCTCCCCTGCACCTATGTTCTGGTTCCCGTCATACTTTTCTGAACAGATGGTTTTGTTTCTTTTCTCAGAGAAAATTAATGTTATCAGGCATAAAATCAGTTTGCTAAATAGTGACCTTAAAATAGGGAGGTGTTCCTGGATTATTCTTGAGGGCCCAATGTAATCACAAGGGTGCTTAAAAAACAAAGAGGGAGGCATATGAGGACCAGAGAGGTGGCAGTGCAGGAGGGACTCAGCCCAACATTGCTGACGTGGAAGGTGGATGGCAGGGCCACCACCAGAGAAAGTGGAGGCCTCTGGAAGCTGAACAAGGGAAGGAAAGGTGTTCTCCCCTCAGGTCTGCAGAAGGAACACAGTCTTGACAACACCTTGACTTTAGCTCGATGAGGCACATCTCAGACTTGTGACCTCAGAAAGAATATTAATTTGTGTTATTTTGAGCCGTGAAGTTTGTGGTAATTTGTTACTGCAACAATAGGAAACCAGTACACAATTTACTTTAGAGTTCCCTAGTCTTATAGCTGGAACCCCATTTCTCTACCCTCACTCACTGACAGTCCATAGTGAAAGCCCATTAGACATGCCTTGCCTTAGTCCTGGCTACGTAAGCTTAATATTTTAAATAGAGGTTATTATTCAAACTGCTCTAATAGGATTCGGACTCTTAGTTGAGACTCTTCTAGGCACCATTTTTCTTTTTCTTTTTTTGACACATGGCAAACACTAACAGTCTAAATTTTAGACCCTTGGGTACCCGTTTAAATATCCATCAGAAATTTATAGACCTTTCTCAGGAATGTCCATAACAGTATGTCTGGCAATTCAAAAAATGCTTTTAGTTTTAACCTACCCAGATTTTATAATATTTATTTTTAATTATTCCCTCTTTTAAAAGTATGTTCGCTTGTTACAACATCTAAATATCATAGATTTGTTGGGTTTCGCCAAATGTGTTACCATGTTTTGCCGGGTATAATGAGCTCTTGTGTACACTGTGCACCCATGTGTTTGGCCCAAACTTTCAGGAAAAAACTCTTTTGTTTTAATTTTTTAATTAAATTTTTTATTTATTTATATTTAGAAAGAAAACTGATTATTGTATTCCAGGGTGTTATTTTGCATACAGATATCATTATTGCCTTCTAGAGTTACACTTTTAAGGCATAAGCATAAATAAAAAAATTAAAAACATTTATATAGATATGGAATTAGCATTACCTGTGTATAATGTGCATCCTTATTTTTCCCTCAAAAATTTGGGCGAAAAGTGAACATCATACAGGATTAAATATGGTAATTCTCCACAAAACTCTTCACTTTCATGATTAATGCTTACTCTAATCTAACAAGGATTTGCTTGTCTGAAAATATTGGCTTCCTGGACAGGGGAAGAATCTGGAAGATTATTCTGGAATAGTGTCCATAGTAATGTCCATTTATGTTTGTTTAGAGTAATATTTTAAATAAGAGATTGAGGACTTTAATTATGCTTATAAAGAATAAGTCTACACAGCTTAAAACCATCAGTTAAATAATAAGGGAACCCACTGTATGGGAGAACATATTTGCCAAAGACACATCGGACAAGGGTTTGATCTCCAAAATATATAAAGAACTCATGCAACTTAACACCAGGAAGACAAACAATCCAATTAAAAAACGGGCAAGCCCTGGCTGGTGTGGCTCCATGGATTGAGCACTGGCCTGCGAACAAACGGGTCACCAGTTCAGTTCCCAGTCGGGGCACATGCCTGGGTTGTGGGCCGGGTCCCCAGTAGGGTCGCGCAAGAGGCAACCACACGTGCAAGAGGCAATTGCCGTTTCTCTCCCTCTCTTTCTGCCTGCCTTCCCCTCTGTCTAAAAATAAATAAATTAAAAAATAAATAAGTAAAAAATAAAAAAATGGGTAAAGGACCTGAAATAGACACTTCTCCAAGGAGGACATACAGATGGTCCATAGACATGAAAGGATGCTCAACATCACTAGCCATCAGAGAGATGCAAATTAAAACCACAGTGAGATATCACCTCACACCTGTCAGCATGGCTATCATTAATAATTCAGCCAACAGCCCTGGCTGGTGTGGCCCAGTGGATTGAGCGCTGGTTTGTGAACCAAAGGGTCACCAGTTCGATTCCCAATCAGGGCACATGCCTGGGTTGCAGGCCAGATCCCCGCTGGGGGGCACGTGAGAGGCAACCACACATTGATATTTCTCTCTCTCTCTCTTTCTCCCTCCCTCCCCTTCTGTCTAAAAATAAATAAATAAAATCTTTAAAAAATAAAAAATAAATCAGCAAACAACAAATGCTGGTGAGGATGTGGAGTAAAGGGAATCCTAGTACACTTGTTGGTAGGAATGCAGGCTGGTTTAGCCACTATGGAAAACAGTATGGAGTTTCCTCACAAAATTAAAAATGGAACTGCCTTTTGACCCAGCATTATTTACAATGGCCAAGATTTAGAAGCAACCTAAGTGCCCATCAGTAGATGGGTAGATAAAAAAGCTGTGTTACATTTATGCAATGGAATATTATGCAGCAGTAAAAAAGAAGAAATTCTTACCTTTTGTGACAGCATGGATGGACCTGGAGACTATTATACTAAGTGAAATAAGCCAGGCAATGAAAGACAAATACAGTATGATCTTGCTTATAACTGGAATCTAAGGAACAAAATAAACTAACGGGCAATTAGAATCAGAGGCACAGAAACAAGGTGCAGGTTGACAGCTGTAAGAGGGGAGAGAGAAGGTTAGGAGTGATTGAAAGAAGGTGAGGGGACTACACAAATAACCTATATGTATCACCCATGGATGTGAACAACGGCGTAGGGATTGACTGTGGGAAGGAGGGGTCTGAGGGAAAGGAGGCAAAGGCGGAAAACTGGGGCAACTGTAATAGCATAAACAATAAAAAAAAAAAAAGAATAAGTCTAAACCACTACTTTTCTTTTGGGCAGAGAAATATAACAAGCATGTGTCTGATTTATATGCTGGCCCACATAGCTCCTTTTGCAAATGTGGCTTTAAATCAGCTAATCTTTTTAAAGTCTTTGCACTGACTAATTTAGAAGCAAGAAGAACAAATGTGGGAGTATAAATGTAAGGCACTGAACATGAACGATAATCTCTGCCAGTGAGCACTCTGCTGTGTTTCTGAGCACCCAATGCCATTCCCATGCCTCTCGAGCACAATGTGCTACGTGACTGGAATTCAAATCTGGAAGGTCAGATCTGTCCAGGATCTAAGAGATTGTGCTCTTCTGCCTCATTGGAGGGTTGGGGGGAAGGTCCAGAGAGTGACTAGCCCAATGTGACATACTGATGGCTGAGCTATACGGCTCATACCTGCCTCTGAAGGAGGGTGGGTGACAACACCTGCCCACCTCTCCCTAATTCTGTAGCTTCCTAAGACTCTGGTGATCACTAGCAAAATTCTGAGGAACAATTTATTTTCTCAGTAGAACAAATTAGCAACATCCTTATTCCTTTGATAGGAACACAGCATCTTATCCATTTAGTATTATAAAGTAAAAGATAAACAAACAAATGTAAAAAGGAAACAGGGTTTTATTACCACAGAAAGGCTTTGTAATTGTCATTTTGTGGCAGTGCCTTATTTTTGTCTGAATTATGAACAAAAATATGTTCAGTACCTGACACATAGCTCGCTTCTGAAAACTGCTGGAGCTGCTCTTCCTTGTCTGTCAGTGAAATGACATGACATTGAGGGGAAAGAACTAAGTGAATGTTTCTACAGCAAATGCTAACACTAAAAATAGTGTTTGGAGTGAAAGTAGGATGAGAAATAATTTCTTCATTGTTTCCATGGAAAAATAGGAAAGTGGGAATGGTGAGACACTGACTGTGCCTCTGAGACCTTGGGTAGATCTGGAGACTTCTTAAAAGAGATGGGATGGCATCTGCGACATGGTAACTCCCTGAACAACTGTTAATCACTTTACTGCCATTTTTGTGTTTCTTCCCATTATAAATATCTGTGAGTCTGATTTATTTCATGTATACATGAAAGTCTGTATTGATTGTACTTGATTCTATGCAAAATCGCATAGGGATTACTGACCCTGTGTGAAGTTGGGATGTAGGTGACACTTGTTTTTGAGACACTCAGAGTTCTCTTGCAGCTCAAAACCTGTTTTTGCAGGTGCTTTGGACCTGCCTTCTCCAGGCAAGGCCCCATTGTATACCCTTACCTCCACCCTCACTCAAATGCACAAATTATGTAAACCTCAGCTAGTAAACCAATCCCTTCAAAGCTGTAAATGACAAGTATTGATTTACTATGTTCCTGCCTCTATCACCATTTAATGGGAATATGTGTAATTTTTTTCAACCATGAAGAAAAAGTCTTAGAAAATGCATGCTTTTCTTAAAAAGGTGCAGGACAGAGCATTGGGGGAGCAGATGCTGGGGTGTAGGTTTCTGGTAACTTCCCATTGCAACTCCAAACCCAATCTGCTTGTCCATGGGCCAGCTTTATGGCTGATTTTTGTGGAAGATACAGGTTCCTACTGACTACTCACAATACCTATGAGAAACACATCTCCATTTCAAGAACTAAAAGAAAGACTTTCTGAAGCTCACCTAGCTAGTGAGCGGAGAAGCCAGAATTCGGATTCCAAGAACTTTGTATGGGGCCTAACACATACACACTTAAATAGAACTTGCCTCCCCTCCTCTTCATTTTAAAGAATTTGGAGAAAATCTGATCACTGGGTTAAGATAACTTGGTGCTTCTGAACTGGAATGTTTAGTAGAAATAAATGTATTTCTTTTCAGACTAGGGAGCATAACATTAGGACCAGTCTGCTAAGTGAGCTCCATATGGCGAGGTTGACTCCAAGCTCCTCTGCAGGTGCCTGAAGCTGAGGGGTGCACCTCTTGTTTCCCATTCGTGGCCCAAGAACAGATTTAGTTAAACTAACACATTCCTGCTCACTCATACACATGGGCTGTGGCTGGAAGACCTGTGATGAATGTTATAGTAAACTTTGTGAGCTTCCCAGAGGATGGCTATGCATGCCTTTTAGCTAAGCTGTGCTGTGCAAGGAGAATATCCCAGGATTCAGTGCTCCAAAGCATTTAAAAGTTGTAAATTTTCCCTGACTGGTGTGGATAAGTGGGTTGGGTGTTGTTCCACAAAGCAAAAGGTCACCGGTTCGATTCCCAGTCAGGGCACAGGTTTGGGTTACAGGTTCTGTGCCCTGATGCAATGTTTCTCTCTCACATTGATGTCTCTCACCCCCGCTCCCTTCACCTCTCTCGAAAATTATATAAAACATTTTTTTAAACGTGAATTTTACATCAACACAGGCGACTTTATAGCTATTTTAAAATGTCCATTCTGAACTTCTGCCCCTTAGTACTATGTGTAAGAAGGACCAGACTTAACAGCTAGAAAACTGGAACAAAGATATAAAACAATTATATTCAGACATTTAACTACAGGCAGCACAGGACTGTGATCCTTGATCACCTTGGCTTCCTGCCTGAGGTGATCTCTGTGCTGCATGGGCAGAGAGAGAGAATCCAGACAGGTGGCAGCCTTGCAGAGTCAGGGAAATGGCAAACAGAGTTCAGGGAGGCTGGAGAAGCTGGAATTTGCAGGGCAGCGTTCTGAAAGGCGGGGCCCGTGGGGGAAGAGCTCAGGAATCCAGTCTCTCTTGAGTACAGGTTGCACATGCGTAGAGTGAAATTCTGCAAGGCTGGATGAAGGACAATCAAGTGTTGAAAGATGAGCAACTCCCAGTGCTCATACAGATAGAGGGGATAGGTAGGCGTTGACCAGCCAGAGGGAGAGTCGCTGGGGATCACAGCTCATTCAGCAGAGACCCCAGAAAGGTCATGCCTTATTAATGGAACTGCACTTTCCCTGGATTAATTATCCTGTAAACCTACCCTGACAAAGAGTTATGGGTTGACTTGTGTCCCTGCCAAAATTCATACGTTGAAGTCCTAACCCCACCCTCCTCCCTCCATATCTTGGAATGTGACCTTACTTGTAAAGGAGTTGTTGCACATGAAATTAAGATTAGGTCATACTGGAGTAGGGTGGGGGCCAGTCCAATATAACTGGGTGTCCTTACGAAAAAGGGACATTTGGACATAGGCATGCATGCAGAGGGAGAACTGTGTGAACATAAAGGCAAAGGCCAGGGCGATGCTGCTACAAACCAAGGGATGTCAAGATTGCCAGAAAACCCTCAGAAGCTAAGCAAGAGGCATGGAACAGTTTCCTCCCTCCCAGCGTCTGAAGGAACCAGCCCTGCTGACACCTTGACCTCAGACTTCTAGCCTCCAAACCTGTGAGACAATAAATTTCTGTTGTTTAAGTCCCCAGTTTGTAGTACTTTATTCTAGCAGCCCTGGTAAACTAGTACAGTAATACACCAAACCTGAAAACAGGTGGAGACGGGGCAGCCATTGGGGGATGCTGCATTCTGCAAGCCTCGACTAGCTCAGTTTGTACCTGCATTGCCTCAACCTGATTCTAAATATCAAAAAGCCAAAAGTCCATTTGACAAATTTGAGGAAAACAGAAACTTTAGGAGGACAAGTGTCTCTAGATGAGACCTCTATGAAGGACTGGTAGAAGAGGTGTTAAGCTTTTTAAAAGAGTTCCTTAAAGGCCTTGCAGACAAACTCTACATGTTTGAAGGCCATGTCTTATTTTGGGGTGGCTGTAAACCAGATATTCACCCAATGGTTAATCTAGGAACCTCTGTGATTAACAGGCAGATCCCAGACAAGCACGTCTGGTTGTCTTCTCTATCCAGTGGGCTCAAATGTTATTACTTGACTGGAAAAAACTAGTTGTACCCCCATGACAGAGCATCTCTCCATGAACTGCTGGCCAGAGAACAGTTTAATGAATTAAAAACCAAATTAGATTTTTTTCCACGGCCTACTCAGGAAAAGCTTTTGATAACCAGCCATTTTAAAATACTTGAAAAGCTGTATATCTCAGCTTTGCTCTGCAAATGAATTGGTATCTTGTCTTTTCCATTCTCATTTTTGTAGACAGATGCCTTGTATATAACAGCTTCATGAAACAAACCTATCATTTCCCATCCCATCTCTGAGTTTTAATTTTTAATATCTAGTGATTTGTTTAGGATATTTTGTTTGATTTCATTCCTCACATGCTCTCCCTTACAATTTATAACATCTACAAATACACACTTTAAGATAACAGACATAAAAAATAGAAATATAAGAACAAGGAAAAAGTCTTCAGAGCAAAATGAATTGCTTTTACTCTTCATACTCTGAAGCGCTTACTGCAAAACCTAACATGCAGAATGGCTACCCAACCTCGCCATTCTTTCTCAAAATGAGAGACCTTAAATAGCAAACCACCAACAATGGTGGGCTTTTTGAGAGGATAAAACCTCTCTGAGCCCTTTAGTGTTGGAGTGATAATGGAGAATGGGACTTCCAAACAGAAGACGACGCTTCGTGATTACCAATGTTTGGCCGGCAGTAGAACAAGGCAGGAAGACATGCTTTGATTTTCTTCCTGTATTTTTTTTTTAGAAATTAAGGTTGGTATAGAATCAGCTGCAGAAATACTGGGCTTCTGAGAAACAAGTATTCAAAAATCTCCCAATTCTCTGCCAGAGAAAAGAAGGGGAAAAGGCTATCTCCATAGGACAAGTGTGCAGTACAGTAAACAAGTACCTAAATTGTGAAGGGCAAAATAACTGGAAGCGGTGTTAGTGAGAAGAGCCCTTGTCCTAGACTTGGCTGAACCCCAAAGTAGTTGCTTGTGTGAAAATTTCAAAAGCGTCTTGAACTTTAATTTTTTGACCAGTAAAATGAGAAAATTGAATCATTTACAATATATTTGATTTCAAATTGAGACCATCTTTGTTTTGTTTTTTCATTTTAAATATATTTTTATGCTATTACAGTTGTCCTATTTTTTCTCTCCTTTATTCCCCTCCACCCTGCAACCCCCTCTCACCAGCATTCCCCCCTTATGTCATGTCCATAGATCATATATTTAAATTCTTTGGCTTCTCCATTTCCCATACTATTCTTAACCTCCCCATCTATTTTGTACCTACCGTTTATGCTTCTTATACCCTGTACCTTTAACCCCATTCTCCACCCTCCCTGCCCCTGCCCCTGCTAATAACCCTCCATGTGATCTCCATTTCTGTGATTCTGTTCCTGTTCTAGCAGTTTGCTTAGTTTGTTTTTGTTTTTGTTATTTTTTTTTAGGTTCAATAGTTTATAGTTGAGAGTAAGTTGTCATTTTACTGTTTATATTTTTGATCTTCTTTTTCTTAGGTAAGTCCCTTTAACATTTCAGGTAATAACTTGGTGATGATCAACTCCTTTAACTTGACCTTATCTGGGAAGTACTTTATCTGCCCTTCCATTCTAAATGATAGCTTTGCTGGAGAGAGTATTCTTGGATGTAGGTCCTTGGCTTTCATGACTTTGAATACTTTTTTCCAGTCCTTTCTGGCTTGTAAGATTTCTTTTGAGAAATCAGCTGAGAGTCTTATGGGAACTCCTTTGTAGGTAACTGCCTCCTTTTCTCTTGCTGCTTTTCAGATTCTCTCCTTATCTTTCATATTGGGTAGTGTAATTATGATGTCCCTTGGTGTGTGCTTCCTTGGGTCCAACTTCTTTGGGATTCTCTGAGCTTCCTGGACATCTTGGAAGTCTATTTCCTTCACCAGATTGGGGAAGTTCTCCTTCATTATTTCTTCAAATAAGTTTTCAAATTCTTGCTTTTCCTGTTCTCCTTCTGGCACCCTTATGATTCGGATGTTGGAGCATTTGAAGTTGCGCCAGAGGTTCCTAAGAGTCTCCTCATTTTTTTGAATTCTTGTTTCTTCATTCTGTTCTGGTTGAAGATTTATTTCTTCCTTCTTCAAATCGTTGATCCGAGTCCCAGTTTCCTTCCTTTCACTCTTGGTTCCCTGTATATTTTGCTTTATTTCACTTTGCATAGCCTTTACTTTTTCCTCCATTTTGCAACCATACTCAGCCATTTCTGTGAGCATCCAGATTACCAGTGTTTTGAACTCTGCATCTATTAGGTTGGTTATCTCGTCATCATTTAGTTTTATTTCTGGAGCTTTGATCTGTTCTTTGGGCCATATTTTTTTTGTGTGTCTTGGTGAACCTATTATGTTGTAAGGGGCAGAGCCCTAAGTATTCACCACGTCAGGGCAATGCATGCCACTGCCTTGTGGTGCTGTATGTGGAAGAGGGGTCTAAGAGGGAACAATGTCACTTGCTTGGCTCTCGCCCACTTTCAGTCACTTCCTGTCACTTCCCCTGCTACCTACAGGCAAGTTGGGACCTTCTTGTGCTGATACCTGGTTGGGTGGCTTTGTGTACGTTCTAGGACCCTGTGGGTCTCTCCAATGAACTCTCCTGTGAGACTGGCAGTTTCTCCCACCAGCACAAAACCCACAGGATTTTTCCAGTAAAGGTTTTGAGGCTTTCTTTTCCCACAGTGGAACACTGGGTTGCACAGTCTCTCTCACTCCCCAGTTGTTCATCCCAGTTTATCCACATGCAAATGTGGGACTGCCTGGTCTACCAGCTGCTATGTTGCCCACCTTAGTCTGCAAGCTGCTGGCTTGCCATGCATCCCCTCCACCCTGGCTGCCCATCTCTGCCCCTCCTACCTGTCTGAATGGATGTTTCTTCTTTAAATCCTTGGTTGTCAGACTTCAGTACAGTTCAATTTTCTGGCAGTTCTGGTTATTTAAAGTTGTTGTTGTCGTCCTTCTTTTGGTTGTGGAAGGAGACAAAGTGTATCAACTTACATCTCCATCTTGGCCAGAAATTCGAGACTTTCAATAGTTCTGACAGAAGACTAATAAGCTAGTTTTCATTCCTTCTTCATAGATGAGAACTGACTTACCATCTTGCTATCTGTTTTCTATGTGTCTCATCTAGTCATTGTTCATTGTGGATATGGGTGTGTGTGGGTATGGAACTTCTAGAAGCAAAACATAAATATCTGAAATTTAAAATTCACTAGATGGGTTAACAGCAGATTAAATATTGTGGAATAAAAAAAGAGTGAATTTTAAGACATACCTATAGAATTTATCCAAAATATGCTCAGGGTAATTAGACCAAAAATAAAATTGAACAGAGCCTCAGTGACCTGTAAGACCAGATCAAATGTTCTAACATACATGTTATTAGAGTCCCATATGGAGAGTAGAGAGAAGAAATTTAAAAAATATTTGAAGGGATTATGGCTATAAAATTTCCAGATGTGATGAAAACTCTAAACCAAAAGTTAATACTTTGAAAAGATCAACACAGTTGACAAATCTTTAGGCACACTGAGCAGGGAAAAATAAAGAAGACTCCAGTAATTAAAAGCAAGAAGCAAAAAGAGGGTTTCACAATCAACTTTAGAGAACAAAAAGGATTATAAGTGAATAGTATGAACAACTACAAGTCAACAAATCAAATGTCTAATGAAATGGAAAACTGCTGGAGATACACTTCCCTACTCTAACTATGAGGTTAGTAATATCTTGGCACCAAAAATGGGCAGACATCAAAAGAAAGGAACACTAAAGACCAATATCCCTTATGAATAAAAATGCCAAAATTATTAATGAAATACTAGTGAAATTAATGTAGAAATATATAAAAAGATTATATATCATGCATGAGTAAGTGGGATTTATCCAGAAATGCAAGGTTGGTTTAACATATGAAAATCAAGGCAATAAATCATATTAATAAAAGTACTTAAACATTTTAATAGATGGGGAAAAAAAGCATTTGACAAAATCTAACATTTTTCTTGATAAAAGCTCCCAACAAACTAGGAATGGAAGGGAAGTTCCTCAACCTGGTAAAGGGCATCTATTACAAACCTACAACTAACATCACACTGAATGATGAAAGGCTAAATGTTTTCTCCAAGGACAGGAGCAGAACAAAAGTATCTGCTCTCACCATTTCTATTCAACTTTTTATTGGAGGTACTAGCCAGAGTAATTGGCAAGTAAAAGAAAAACAAGACATAAGATTTAGAAAGAGGGTAAAACAATCTCTACTTGAGGATGACATGATCCCTACATACAAAATCCTAGGGAATTCACTGAAAAACTACTGGAACTAATAAACAAGTTTAAGAAACGTTGATATATAAAAGATCAATATAGAAAGTTCAATTGTATTTCTATACCCTAACAATAAACAATCTGAAATAATAATAAGAAAATAATACCCTTATAATAGCATCAGAAATAAAATACATGAAATAAATTAAATAAAAGGAGCATAATATTTGTACACTGGAAAGTACAAAACATTGTTGAAAGAAATGAAAGGAAATCTAAGTAAATGGAATGACACCTTATGATCATGGATCAGAAGACTTAGTTTTGTCAATATAGCAATATTTCCCAAATTGATTTACAGGTTTAATGCAATGCAGATCAAAAACACAGCTCACTTTGTTTGGAGCAATTGACAAGCTAAATCTAGAATTCATATAGAAATACAAGAAACCCACAGTAGACAAAACAATCTTGAAAAATCAGAACAAAGAGGAAGGACAGACACTTCTCAGTTTCAAAAGTTACTATGAAGCTACAGAAATCAAGACATTGTGGTACTGGCACAAGATAGAGAAATATATTAAAGGGATAGAATTAATGTTAAAAAAATAAATAATTACATATATGATTAGTTGGTTTTTGACAAAGATACTAAGATGATTCAGTTGTGAAACAACAGTCTTTTAAACAAATGTTGGTGAAATAACAGAATATCTACATGCCAAAGAATAAATTTAGATTCTTTATTTATATCAGAGACAAAAATTAATACACTGGGGATCACAGACATAAATGTAGGAGCTAAAACTATAAGTCTCTTAGAAGAAATCTTTGTGACCTTGAGTTAGGTACTGATTTCTTATATATGACACCTGAAGGCACAAGTGATTAAAAAGGAGATAAGCTGGAACTCATTAAAATCATAAACTTTTGTGTCTCAAAGCACACTATCAAGAAAGTAAACAGAGTGATGAATGTTACAACTTTGGCTTCTTTAAAATACATTTTATTTGTGGTACCATATTTTATAGAAATCAATGTAGCAGATATCATTTGATAGATCTATATCAATGACTATAAAGTATGACATAATTAGCAATACAAGGAATATATGTCTAAAAATTTAAGTTTACAGTACATAGACAAATCCCTAAAAAATATTCAAAATACTAAAACTGACTTAAGAGCTATTCTTCTAGAAAATAGTTAGTTTTTAATTGGTTTTTTTTTGAGGATGGATTAATCTTAAAACCAAAACCTGATAAAGTCATTATGAGAATGAAAATTTATACAACTTAATTTCATTCATGAGCAAAAATATCAAACAAAATATTAGCAAATCAAATGCAGCAATATATAAAAAATTTACCACGCAAAAACTATGTTGTGTTTATTCCAGGAGTACAAGGTTAAATTAACATTTGAAAATCAGTCAACATAAATTAACTACAGCAACATAATAAATGAGAAAGTAATATGATCACCAAAATAGGTGCAGAAAACCATTTGATAAATTTCAACATCCAGTCAGAATTATATCTCTTAAATTAGAATTGAAGTTAACCCTGTTAATCTGATAAATACTATTTTGAAAAACACTAACACTAATAGCAAGTATCATACTTAATGATGAAACATTGAAAACCTTCTCTGTGTAATGATAAACATGAGACTATCCACTATCATCACTCATATAAGTAGTTTCTACTTCTAAGTAGAAACTCATATAAGTTTCATATAAGTAGTCCTAGCCAGTACACTAAATGAAGAAAAAATAAAAAGTATTAAGAACTATGGCAGAATAAAAGTGTTATTTTCCACAAAAGATATAACAGAATATATAAACAGTCCAGAAGAATTTACCACTAAATTATTGGAATTACTAAGTGACTTTTAGTAAGTTTACTAAATATAGTACCAATATCAAAATACAAAATTCAAATGAATTCTATATGTCAGCAAGAATCAAAAAATAATTAAAATGATAGATAACCATACAAAAGCATCAAAAAATCAATATCAAGTAACAAATATTTTAAAATTTGTGGATCAACATCCTCACACAAAAACTATTAAGAATTAGTGAGAAAGATTAACTAAATAAAGGAATATTTGTTTATGGGCTAGAAGACTCAATATTATAAAGATGTCAATTCTCCCCAAATGTGTCAGTAAATTTGATGCAATACATAAAATTGTAACAGGCTTTTTAACAAAGATTTTATTTATTTTTAGAGGGAGGGGAAGGGAGGGAGAAAGGGTAAGAAACATCAATGTGAGAGAGAAACATCGATTGGCTGCCTCTGGCACACACCCAACCGGGGACCAAGCCCACAACCCAGGCATGTGCCCAGGTGAAGAATCAATCCGGCGACCCTTCACTTTGCAAGACAACTCCCACCCAACTGAGCCACATGTGTCAAGTCTCATAACAGGTTTTATGCGGAATTTCACTAAATGATTTATATGAGAATGAAAAGCAAAAATAGCCACAGTACTTTTGAAGAGCAACCATAACACAAAAGACCTGCTGTAGCGGATTGCAAGATTTCATTGTAAGGCTACAGTAGTCAAAGCAATGAGGTATTTGTCAGTAAAGTAGCATAATGGAAAGCCCAAAAGAAAACTACACATATTTGGACGCTTGACAGGACAAGTACAGGTAGTACTTGATAGTACGAAAGAATAAATAAATATAGGTACTAATGCCTACCAATGGAGAAAAGATAGTTTAGGGGAACGCGTTTTTGATGCATATGACTCCAGCAGCAAAGGCGTCTGGGAAATGTTGGACTCTATTTAACTCTCTGAAGCCTCATGCTTGGCTGACTACACAGAAAAGTGGGAATGCAGCCCAAAGATAAACTCATGTCCCCAGGAAGGAGGTTAAAGAATACATAGAGTGTGACAGCTGGCTGATATCATCTGTTAACTTAGGGATGCATTGTTCTTTCTGGTGGTCTATGTGTCTATCCACCACATGGTTTTACTATTAACCCCCTATAAAAAGGGATACTGTCCTGGGAGGGGTGTGGATTCTTCCCACTGGCCATCACTGGGAGCGGCTGCTTTACCCATGTATGTAAGTTTCTTCTGTTGTTTTTTTTTTTATTAAAGCTCTTACAGATTTGAATAAGGCTACATGTCAGTTCTTTAGAATGAATCCTGGATTTAGACTTTTGGGGCTTTCTCCCAACAACAGTCTTTTCAGTAAATGTACTGAGTTAATTGGAAACCTGTATGGAATTTTTGAAAATCTTAGTGTCTACCTGAACCATACACAAAAATCAAATCCAAGTGGACTGTAGTTCTAAAGTTAAAAAGAAAAATAAAAAAGTTTATAGGAGATACTAACGACATAATAACGTCATTATGACCTTAAGGTAGGAAAAAATTTCTTATTCAAGACAGAAAAAATAATACATATACATAAAAGAGATTACTGATAAATTGGACATTATTAAATGTTCAGAAGAATAAATAAATAAGAACTTGTGTATTGATAGACATCATTAAATGAGTGAAAAAAGCAAGCCTCAGTGCAAGGTTATCAGACTCGTACAGAGAATATAAGAACTATAAATTAATAAGACAGGAAATCAACAGAAAATTAAGTAAAATATTTGACTAGACACTTCACAAATATGTATACCAGTTGGGAAATAATCTTCTGAAGGCAACCACATTAAGTCATTAGGTAAAAGCAAATCAGCCATGGTGAGACACCGTTTTACACCCATTCCCAAGGCAAAAAATAAAAGTGACAAAATCAAGCCTGTGGAGCACCGTCAGCTCCCCTAAACTGCTGGTAGGTGTGTAAATTAGTGCAATTACTTTGGAAAACAGTTTGGCATTATTTACTAAGGTGAACACATGCACACTCTTTAAAACAGTAATTCCACTTCTAGACGATGTATCATGTGCACCAAGAGACATGAATATGAATATCCATAGTAGCATTCATCTTAAGAGTCCAATCAGGAAACAACCCAAATGTCCATTACAGAAGAATAAATAAATAAAGTGTGTCATATTGGACAATAAAGTAATACACAACAGTGAAAATGAATGAAATGAAATTATAGGTACATTTAGCAACATGGATGCATTTCAAAACAAAATATTGAGTGGAAAAAAAGGAAATAAGAATATATACACTATGATTCCTTTTATAAAAGTCTCCATATAGGTTAAACTAAGTTATATGTCTCAGGAATCAGGACACTGGTTATTCAGGGGGACTAGGGTTGGGGATAAGAATAGGGACTGAGATGAGGCATCAAGGAAACTGCTGACATACTTAATGTGTTCCATACCTTGACCCAGGTAGTGAGTTTATGGGTATGTGTGATAATTCGTTGAGTTCATTAAGCATTTCTATCATGTACTTTTTTGTATGGTTATAATTCTTTACAATGTAAAAGGGAAAGGGCAAGCCAAGGAACACAAATAGAGAATTCATGGGCAGAGACGATGGTGGGAGGGGGGGATTGACTGTAGGAGCGGGGGGAATGAGGCTGGGGAGAGCAATGGGGAAAAAGGTGGGACAGCTGTAACTGAAAAATTAAAAAAAAAAAATATATATATATAAACCTTGTGAAAAAATCAAGTGACCATCAGAACCATTACCAATACAATTAAATATTTGAATAAATAAAAATAAAATGGAACAATTAAAAAATACCCATTTTTACCCACTTCTATAAAGTACTGCTAAGAATGCTCAATTCTATAAAGGATTGCTAAGATTTTATTATTTATTATTAGATTTTTCTAAAAATAAAATACAGAACATTGGGATCGAATACTACTTCCCTCATCCTTAAAGGAGGTTTTTTTCTAGCTTTCCTCAATGTATCTGGCGTATTAGGTATCAGGTCTACGATCCTACGAGATCATGGGCACAAAGACATTGTTTGCCAGAAAAAAAGAAAAACTCCTGTTTTCCATGGTGAAATCCAGAGACGTCTGCTTTATTTTACTCCAGGGAGCTCCAAAACAGTGGGCAATAGTACCTGATGAGAATAGCCGAAAGAGGCATACAGAGGGACAACAGTCTGCCCTGTCTGGTTTGGCTGATCTGTGGAATCTCTTTTAATAAACTATTCCTATTCATCTTCTCTCATCAAGAATTACCCTGTACAAATCTGCCATTCACTGCTAGAAAGAAAGATACTATTCTATTGTTTCATGTATGAATTACCCACTTTCCCCAGCCAAGGTGTTTATTTCGAAACCTCTGAAGGCTAACCCAAAGCCAGATGGGGGCTTGGGGAAAACCTGAGGTCATTCATCTTTTGATCTACTCACTGAAAATCCTTGTTACTGAACAGTTCAAACCTCACAAATAACAGAAGTTTGTAGATAAGCAGAGAGATCTGAAAGATGTTACAATGGAGGCTGCAATAGCCAAATATCCATTAGTTATAGCAATGCCCATAATTCAATAAAGATACACATTGGAAGGAAAAAGATCACTTTTCTTTTTTCTGGAGCAAATGTGAAGTTGTGGCCACAAATACAGTTCAGAATTTTTTTTTTAACATATGGAAATTTTTTGCAATAAGAAATAAAAAGTTTTGGGGTCTTGTGGATTTATAAAATATACATTTATGTAGGTTTATATAAGTTTTTTAAAAAGGCATTCAATATGGGCTTCCTCTAATAGAGGCAATCAAGTCCTTGTATCAATGCCTACAAAACCCAGGACTAACTATCCTCATCCAAACAGAAGTCCTGAAAATAGTCCAAGGGACTTGTTTCATCCTAGATTAACTTGAATGTTGAATTTTACAACTCTGGGCTGCTAAGTTAAAGCTCTTGAATTGTTTCCTACCTGTGACCACCTTCTTCAGATCTGCCTTTAACTTGTTTTTTAAAGACTCTTGCTTTTTTTTAAATGAAGAAATGATTATATAATCATTACATAGAGTTAGTAAAGCTATGTTTTATTTAGTTAGAAATTTTTAGAAGCTGGAGAGAAGTGGGCCATGTTTCAAAATGTAACTAAAGAGAATAAAGAGCATACCTCAGTAGAGCAGAGTCTGTATTGCCAATGGATAGGCCCGTATGTCACCAGCCATTTTGCGGACATCCAGAGAGCATGTTAAGATTGGCTGCTCTGGAATGCAAGTTCAGTGAGTTCTTGGGGTTACAGAAAAAGTACTAAAGCAAAACTTTCACCCTGATGAGTTTAAAAAATAGGGTTTTTTTCTTGCATGTTTACTCAACAAATACTTATTGAACATCTATTAAAGTCACTGGTGCTTGAGGTGGAATTGGTGAAAGTGTTGCAACAGTCCACTGAAAGAACAGGAAAAACATTGTGAAAATAAATACTAACTTAAGCTTATACTTAAATACAGATAACACTTTTCTTTGCAATATATACAAGTATCAAATCATCATTTACACCAGAAACTGATATGATGTTATGTCAATTATACCATAAAAAAATATTTTCCTTGGAAAATATAGTCAGAAACAAGACAACCACGAGACATGTTCCTGATTCTCTCCATTACTTTTATCAGAAGTAAACCAAGTTATAGGCCTGTTTTGTCTGGAGTTGTTATCCTGAATTACACACATGCACAGATGGAGTTAATCAGCTGCCCTTGAGCTCAGCTTACTTCCAATTGCCCCGGCTTTGATGGAAATTTCATAAAAAACTGCCCCTTTAATAGCAATGTGGGATTCTACACTTATTAAGAAAACTGATGAAGAGATTTCTATCATATCATGGAGCCTGGAGGCTTCCGTTTCAGAATATTACAAAATGACATCTCTATTATATAAGATGCTATAGCCTAAGAGGTGATGCAAGTCCATTAATAATTACTATAATGTCTATTTTCTACTGAGATAAAATTGGCATAAATCCAGCTCAACAAAACACCAGTAAGTTGGTAGCAAGCAAAAGACGGATTTTTTCCTTAAATCTTTGAAATAGGACACTGTACTTGTCTTGCCTAAACAGATACCACCTCAGTGTTATCACATATACAATTAACATTACCTCCAAAAGCAAAATAAACATAAAATAATAATTTCTCATTTCCTGAAGGACAAAAGTGGGAATTTATATATTTTATCTTGTTTGTTGAAGCTGATAAAGATTTGGTTTTCATTTTCTAAATATGTAAGTATTGTATAAGATGCAAAATTTCCTGTAAGTACAGCAACATGAAATTTAAAGCACCAAAAAAGTTTCCGCACAACAAAGGAAGCCATTAACAAAATGTAAAGGTAATCTACCAAACTGAGGAAAATGTTTGCAAATCATATATCAGATAAGGGGTCAATATCCAAAACATATAAAGAACCCATACAACTCAATAGCACAAAACTCAAGCAATTTGATTTAAAAATCAGCAGAGGATCTGAACAGACATTTTTCCAAAGAAGACATACAGATAGCCAGTAGGCACATGAAAATGTACTTTACATCAGGGAAATGCAAATCTAAACCACAATGAGATATCATCTCACACCTGTTAAAAAGGCTGTATCAAAAAGACAAGGTAACAAGTGTTGTCAAGGATGTGAAGAAAAGGGAACACTTGTGTACTGTTGGTGGGAGGGGGAGTAGATTGGTACAGCCAACTATGAAAAACAGGATGGGGGTTCCTAAAAAAATTAAGGATAAAACTATCATATAATCCAGAAATTGCACTTCTGGGTATTCATCTGAAGACAATGAAAACACTAACTCAAAAAGATATATGCGCCCATGTTCATTGCAGCATTATTACAATAGCCAAGATATGGGAAACAAACACATTTCTCAACTGGAAAGCTAGCCTTTCTTGTCAGTGGATAAACAGATAAAGAAAATATGATACAGCCCTGGCTGGCGTGGTTCAATTGGTTGGAGTGTCATCCCATATACCAAAAAAGTTGCAAGTTCCATTCCCAGTCAGGGCACATACCTATGTAGCAGGTTCCATCCCCAGTTGGGGCACATATGAGAGGCAACCAATCAATGTCTCTCTCTCTCTCTCTCTCTGTCTCTTTCCCTTCCTCCCTCTCTCCCCACCCCTTTCTTCTCTCTCTAAAAAAGAGCAATGAAAAAAGATGTCCTCAGGTGAGGATTTTTAAAAAATGTGATACACACACAGACACATACAATGGGACATTATTCAGCCAAAAAAAGAATAAAATCTTGCCATTTGCAACATCATGGACAAACCTTGAGGGCATTATGCTAAGTAAAATAAGTCAAAGAAAGACAAATACCATACAATCTCACTTATATGCAGAATCTAAAAACAAAACAAAACAAAACAAAAACCAAACACATAAATACAAAGAACATATTGGTGGTTGCCAGAAATAGGGGGTGGGGGATGAGAAAAAGGTAAAGGAAGTCAAAGAATACAAACTTCCGGTTGTAAATAAATGGGATGTCATGTACAACACAGTGACTATAATTAACAACACTGTACAGTATATTTGAAAATTACTTAACAGTGTTCATTGTGAGAAAAAAAACTATTTATGGTGACAGACATTAACTAGACTTATTGGGATCATTTCACAATGTATATAAATATTGAATCAGTATGTTATATATCTGAGACTAATATAATGTGCATGTCAATTATACTTCAATATAAAAAGAGGAAAGTGGGTTTGCCCCAATATTAGATCATGGGATCATAGAAAAAGAATAGGCTCAGAGAGGACATGAGGAGCATATTTCCCAGCTGAAAAGGTAGCCTTTCTCATGTGGAGAAATTTCCTCTGCATCAGGAGACTCTAGAGTTGCTCTACCCAGCCTCACTGGCCACTTGTTTGATTCACCATGCCACATCTTTCTTCCCACCTCATCAAAGTAATAAAGATGAGCTTTCCAACCACAGTCCAAAGAAATGAACTCCTATACCCATGAATTTGGATATTTTTTGCTTTGTGGTCAAGTGCACGTACTTTTCTAAGGCCTCATCATTTTCACTCCCCATCAACAGTTTATACTTGCCCTCATCTCACTTGTGTATTGTCATCAGTAGATAAAACAAAAAATCCTTTTTTGAAAGAGGAAAAAAAGAGAAAAATCTACTTTGAAATAATCTGAAGGTTTGTACAACTTAAATCCTAAAAAGTGGTGATTTTTAAGAACCAATTAAAAATAATTAGGGCAAGACTTCCAGAATGGAAATGTGAAACACTGACCCAAACATAAAGTCAGACATAGAACTGTTTCTGAGGGTTCCCAGATGTTGTACTTAGCAAAGACATAAAAGCAGGCATTATAAACACATGTTCAATGAAGTAAAGAAATCATATTTAAAAATGTTAATGATGACAATCTATCATCAAATGATCACAATTGATAGAAATTATTTTTAAAAAGAACTGCAAATTTTAGTACTGAATGTGTAATAGTCATATGAAAAATCACTACTGAGGTTCAACAGTGGATTTGATATGGTAGAACAGCAGATCAGCAAACAAAGATAAATGGAGAGTAGGGAATCTAAAGAACAGAGAGAAAAAACAATGAAGAAAAATGAACAGAGCCTCAGAGAAATGTGAAACACTATTAATTCCACAGTATACATATACTGGGAGTACCAGAGAACAGGAGAGAAAGAAGAAGCAGTAAGTGTATTTTGAAGAAATAATGGCTGAAAACTCAGAAATTTGATGTAAAATATTAACCTATACATCCAATAAGCACAACAAACTACAAGTAGGATAAACAGAAAGATATCAGTACCCATACATATTACACTCAAGATGTTGAAGTCAGACAAAAAAGAAAATTTTGAAAGCAGCAAGAGAACAATCACTGTATGTACTTCAATAAGACTAAAAGCTAATTTCTTATCCAAAACAATAGAGACCAGAAGGTACTGGGATGACATATTGAAAGTGCTGGGAAAAATAACTTGTCGACCAAGATTTTCATATCCGGCAAAACTATGTCTCAAAATTGAAAGTGAAATAAAGACATTCCAGTTAACTAAAACTTGAATTTGTCAGTGGCATACCAGCTTTACAAGAAATACAAAAGGAAATTCTTTAGACTGAAAGGAAGTAACATCAGTCAGTAATTCAAATCAAAATATAAAACTAGGAGTTACAGTAAAAGTTATAATGATTGCAAGACAATATAATTGTGTAGTCTTTATTCTTTCTACTTTAAACTGACTAAAAGCAATTATATATGCATCAAAAACAATCAATGAAGTGAAAAGGTAACCCATGAAATGGGAGAAAATATTTGCAAATCATGTATCTGACAAAGAGTCAATATCTAGAATATATAAAGATATTCTACAACTCAACAACAAAAGATTTAAAAACCTGATTTAAAAATGGGCATAGGACTTGAATAGACATTGCCCTAAAGAAGATTTACAAATGGATAATAAGTACATGAAAAGAGATTCCCAGTCACTAACCATTAGAGAAATGCAAGTCAAAACCAAAATGAGTTCTCTCCTTCCACCCATTAGGATGGCTACTATCAAAAAACAAACCCACAAAATAATGTGTTAGTAAAAAAGGGGAGAAATTGGAAAGCTTTGTACTATTGGTAGGAATGTCAATAATTCAACTGCTAGGAAACAGTATGGCAGTTCCTTAAAAATTAAAATTAGAATGTCACATAATCCAGCAACACCACTTTTATGAATGTATCCAGAAAACTGAACGGGGAGTCTTGATATATTCGTACATTTATGTTCATAGCAGCATTAGTCCCAATAGCCCAAAGGTGGAAGCAACACAAATGTCCATCAACTGATGAATGGATAAACAAACTTTTATATATAGGGTCTGGCAGAAGTAATGTCTGCATGAGTGTGGTTGGTAGGGTAGTAATATGGGTGTAATAATTGATAGTTTTAATTTTAACATTTTACCTAAAATATCATATGGTGTGCTTGATTGTGATATTGTTATGTTACAGAATTACATGCTTATGATCTTGTAATAAAAAAGGGGTGCTATTTGTGCTGGACCCTGTATATGTATACAATGGAGTATTATTCAGCCTTAAAAAGGAAGGAAGTTCTGACACATGCTACAACATGAGTGAAACTTGAGAACATTATGCTAAGTGAAATAATCCAAGCACAAAAAGACAAATACAGTATGATTCCACTCATATGCAGTACTTAAAATAATAAAATTTACAGAGACAAAAAGTTGGATGGTGGTTGTCAGGGCTGAGAGAAGGGAAGGGGCAGCATTATTGTTTAATGGGTTCAGAGTTTCAGTCTTGCAAGATGAAGAGAGTTCTGGAGATGGAAAGTGGTAATGGCTGCACAACAATATAAACGGTTAAGATGCTAAATTTTATGTTATGTGTATTTTATTACAATTAAAAATAAATGATTTTTAAAAGCGATTATATAAAACAATGTAGTTAGAGGGAAATTATAGCTGTAAGTACTTATATTAAAAAAAAATCCATATCAATAATCTAATGTTCCACTTTAAGAAACTGTTAAAGAAAGAAAAACAAACTCAAAGCAAGCAGAAGAAAAGAACTAATAAAGATTGCAGGGTATCTTTATTTCTGAACAAAAGAGAACATATCAGAGAAAATTAACAAAACCAGAGGTTTGTTCCTATAAAATATAAGCATAATTATCATAACTTTAGCTAGGCTTACAAATTGAAAACGAGAGAAGACTCAAATTTCTAAAATAAAGAATGTAAGAGTGGGCATTGCTAACACCCTACCAAAAGAAATTAAAAGGATTACAGGGGAATCCTATGAACAACTATATGCCAACAAATTAGCTACTTTAGATGTAATGGACAAGTTCCTAGAAGGAAACAAACTTCCAAAGTTGATTTAAGGAGAAATAGAAAATCTGATAAGACTAATAACAAGCAGAGATTGAAGGAATTTTAAAACTGAATTGAAATCCTGCCCACAAAGAAAATGCAGGCCAAGATGGCCTCATGGTGATTCTACCATTTAAAGAATTAACATTAACCTTTAGTAAACTCATTCAGAAAATAAAGGAGTAAGAAACACTGACCAACTAATTCTATGAAATTATTACCTTCACACCCAGACCATAAAAAGACATCAGAATAAAATAAAAATAGACTAATTTTTTTTATGAAGATAAATGGAATAATCTTCAACAAAAAATAGTAAACCAAATTCAACAACATATAAAAAAGATTATGAAAGGGATTATACACCATGACCAAGTGGACATGTATTTATTCCAGAAACAGAACATCCGAAAATGAATAAAGGACAAAAACCACATAAATGTCTTTGTTTCTAGATTGAGTTTTTATTTTTTATAAATTTAAAAAAAATTTTGATTACAGTCAACATACTACAATGTGTTAGATGTAGAAAAGTATTTCACAAAATCCAACACTTAAAAAAAAAGGAATACAAGGGAACTTCCTCAATTTGACAAAAGGCATTTGTGACAAGCCCACTGCTAACCTTATACTTAATGGTGAAATACTGCATGCCTTACCCCTTAGATCAGCAACAAGGCAAGGATGTCTGTTCTCACCACTCTATTCAACATTTAACAGGGGAATCTAACCATGGAAATAAGAACAAAAAAATGTAAGTCATCCATGTGGGACAGGAAGCTATCTCTATTTGCAGATAACATAACATTGTATCCAGAAAATCCTAAGAAGTCCACTAAAAACCTATTCGAACAAAAGTTCAGTGATATTGCAGAATTTAAGATCATCATTAAAATGTCAATTGCATTTCATTATAACAGCAATGAATAATCTGAAAATAAAGTTAAGAAATAATTGTGTAATAGCATCGAAAAGAATAAAACACTTTGGAATAAATTTATCAAAAGAGGTGCCCTAAAAACTACAAAACATTGTTAAAAGAAATTAAAGAAAGTATTAAATAAATAGAAAGGTATCCTATATCACATGTTCATGGGTCAGAAGACTTAATATAGTTAAGATGGCAATACTCCCCATAAGTCACAGTATCAAGAAAGTGAAGAGACAACATACAGAATGAAATAAAATTCTGCTAATTATATACCTGATAACGGTCTAGTATCCACAATATATAAAGAAAACTTAGAATTCAACAACAAGTTAACCCAATTAATAAATAATGGGCAGTGATCTGAATAGATAGTTCTCCAAAGACATACAAATGGCAAACAAGCACATGAAAAGATATTCAATATCAATAGCTATTGGAAAAAATGCAAATCAAAACCACTTCACATTCACTAGATAGGTATTAAAAAAAGAAGTGTTGTCCCTATCAGATGCAGAGTTCAAAACACTGGTAATCAGGAGGCTCCCAGAAATGGTTGAGTATTGTCACAAAAAAAAGAAAAAAAGGAAATAGTGAGGCTATGCAAAATGAAATGAAGCAAAATATACAGGGAACCAACAGTGAAGGGAAGGAAACTAGAACTCAGGTCAACCATTTGGACCAAAAGAAAGAAATAAACATTCAACCAGAACAGAATAAAGAAACAAGAATTCAAAAAAATGAGGAGAGGCTTAGGAACCTCTGGCACAACTTCAAACGTTCCAACATCCGAATCATAGGGCTGCCAGAAGGAGAAGAGGAAGGGCAAGACATTGAAAACTTATTTGAAAAAGTAATGAGAGCACTTCCCCAATCTGGCAAAGGAGGTAGACCTCCAGGATGTCCAGTAAGCTCAGAGAGTCCCAAAGAAGTTGGACCCAAGGAAGCACACACCAACGCACATCATAATTACATTACCCAAGGTTAAAGATAAGGAGAGAATCTGAAAAGCAGCAAGAGAAAAGGAGACAGTTACCTACAAAGGAGTTCCCATAAGACTCAGCTGATTTCTCAAAAGAAACCTTATAGGCAAGAAAGGGCTGGAGAGAAAGCAAGCAGAAGAAAAGTCATGAACGGCAAGGGCCTACATCCAAGAATACTCTATCTGGCAAACCTATCATTCAGAATGGAAGGGCAGATAAAGTGCTTTCCAGATAAGGTAAAGTTAAAGGAGTTCATCATCGCCAAGTCCTTATTATATGAAATGTTAAAGGGACTAATCTAAGAAATAGGAGAAGATCAAAACTATAAGCAACAAAATGACAACAAACACAACTATCAACAATTGAACCTAAACAACAAAAACAAAAACAAACTAAGCAAACAATTAGAACAGGAACATAATCACAGAAAGGAGATCACATGGAGGGTTATCAGGGAGGAAGGGAAGGGGAGAGAATGGGGGAAAAAGTATAGGGAATAGGAAGCATAAATGGTAGGTACAAAATAGAAAGGGGGGAGGTTAAGAATAGTATAGTAAAGGGAGAAGCCAAAGAACTTATATGTATGACCCATGGACATGAACTAAGGTGGGGTGGAGGGTGATGATGGTGGCAGGGATGCAGGGTAGAGGGGAATAAATGGAAAAAAAATAGGAAAAAAAAAAGAAAGATTAGTGCAGCACTGTTGCTGACTCTTGGTCTCGGGAGGGACTGGAGCTGAGCACTGCCCATTCAGGCATCGGAGAGGCCCTGCATTTTAAGAAATATGTTCATCTGTGGTGCCAGGGAGTCCTTTCCAGTTATTGAAATAGTTTAGACTCTTTCCAAAACCAAAAAAAAGAAGTGTTGGTGAAGATATGGAGAAATTGGAACCTCAATACATTGCTGATATAAATAGTACAGCTGCTTGGAAAGCTGATTGGTGGCTCCTAAAAATATTACTATGCAACCCAGGAAGTTCACTCCTAGGTACACACCCACAAGTGTAGAAAACATGTCCACACAAAGACTTGTACATGAATGCTCAGTATATCATTCATAATAGCCAAAAGGTAGAAAACAAACCAAATTCTTAACAACTCATGAATAGGTAAATGACACAGTATGTCCATACAATGGCATATAATTTAGCAATAAAAATGAAGTACCAATATCTGCTATAATATAGAAAGCTCTCAAAACATTATACTACGTGAAATAAGCCAGTCACAAAAGACCATATATTGTGTGCTTCCTTTTATGCAAAATGTCCAGAATAGGCAAATCATAAAAACAGATAGTTGATTAGTGGTTGCCCAGGGTAGGGTGTTAAGCCTGTGGAAGGGAATAAGGGTGAATGATTGTTAATAGGTGTGGTGTTTCTTTCCCTATGACACAATGTTCTAAAATTAGGTTGTGGTGTTCGTTGCACAACCCTGTGAGTATACTAAAAACCATGAATTATATATTTTACATAAGTGAATTATCTGGTATGTGAATTATATCTTAATAGAGCCATTAAAAGGAAAGGAAGGGGGAGGTGAGAGGAACTAGAGTTTTGACTCAAAGGAATGTTTTGAGAGACAGGAATAAAGTTTATATATTCCTTGTACCAGAGGATACCACAAATAGATCCTGATGTGCACAAATAAGGGCAAGAACATTTAAGTAAATGAGGATAATTAGAGTGCTGTAAAGGTATAAAAGGTATAAATGTGTTCCACTTTATAGCTCTAGAACATTAGAACACTGTAGGTTGTTTTTGAAAATTAGTTTGGCATACAGATGAATCTCGTTATCCTGTTCAAAATTTAGAGATCTGACATTGCACCTCTGAATTATCCTAGCATTTACTAAGCACCTACTTACATTTTAGGTATGGTAAGAGATGAAAAAACTTAAAAACTGGCTCCCTGTATTATATTTGATGAAACAAAGCAAAAACACATGAAGTGGAGACTTAGTTAAATACACTGTCGCCCATGCAACATACATTTAAAGACTACCTGTCATGTACAAAGCACTGTTTTGAGTAGGAGAAGGTTGAGGATAAAGATAAAAATGGGTAAAACTGCCCTGTCCGGGTAGCTCAGTTGTTTGGAGCATCGTCCATTACACCAAAAAGTTGGGGGTTTGATTCCCAGTCAGGGCACATACTTAGGCTACAGGTTCATCCCATCGGGGCACGTATGTGAGGCAACCAATTGATGTTTCTCTCTTCTGCTTTCTCTAAAATCAATATGCTTAGTTTTTAAATTTTTTAAAAATGGGTAAAACTATGTTCCTTCACCTCAAAACATTCAAAATCTATTAAAAAATGAAAGCATGTGCACAAATATGTGTAATACAAGGAATTATGTGATAAATGCCTAAAACCATAAATATTTTAATGGAAAGTCAGAGAAGGGTAATATAATCTAGGGTTGATGAGATTAGAGAAGACACAAAAGTTTTCTAGCAATTGGCCTGTTTCTCACTTTCTCTCTGAAAATAAAAAATATTTGAGTTTTATGTTTTTATCAAAATAAAAGATTCAAATAGTTGAACATAGTAAGACAATTGTTTCCAGTCAGCCTCATTCCCACCCTTGCATTGTTCCCTCCCAGAGGTAATCAGTTTTACCTCCGTTAACTGATTGTTTTGGTATCCTTTTCCAACTATCTGTCTCTAGGATTTGCCTCTTCTGGACATTTCACATAAAAGGAACTGTACACTGTGTGGTCTTTTGTGACTGGCTTATTTCATGTAGCATAATGTTTTGAGAGCTTTCTATATTACAGCAGGTATTGGTACTTCATTTCTATTGCTAATTTATTTGCCATTGTGTCGACGTTATTGGTAAATTTTAAATTTTAGGTATTATTTATTGACTTCTACTATGAAAGGAGGATTTAGCTTTATTTCCATTCCAGGCTTTTATAACACATTGCTTCTTTCCCATTACTTCATCCTCTCATTAATTAATTTTGTAATTTTGCTTAGATGTATAGTCAGTGCTTACTTTATCAAGACTCTAAGATACTAATTACAATTGAGTCATCTGGTAAATTGTGATTAATCTTTCCCTTCCTAAACTGCTTTTTGTTTTTCCTATCTTGTTTTTCATTTGTTTAATCTCCTATCCCATACCTGCTGAGGACTACCAAACTTTTGCTGCAGCCAAGTTTTCTCTCTTTAGTCTCAAACCTATAGATTTCTGTATGAATTTCACAATGAATTAAAATGTCTCCTATCTATTATATATATGGCATTGTACTGCGACTAACTACTATAAATATATTAACTCAGTTAATCCACATGATACTATTTTAAGTTGGGTACTATTACAAATATACCTTTAAAAGATGAGGAAATAATGTTTAGAAAGCTTATGTGCTAACTTGCCCAAGTACACAGCTAGTAAATACAAAGACATGATGTAAAGTCAAGCAGTGGGACTCTAGGGCCTATAGTCCATGGTCTTTCAATGAACAGCTATCAGCTGGAAGCCACCACGAGTCTGGCATGGTCTGTACAATGATAAATAGTCAGGTTATTCTCCTTGCCTTCATAGAGCTCACAGTGTGGTAGGTATGACCACGAACAAGACCATACAATAACAATACGAGGAAGCACATAGGATAAGTGAATTTAATAACAAATAGAATACACAGAAATTAGACAAGAAATAAGAATACTTTCATTTTTAAAAAACAAGTATTTATTGAGTGCATACTATGTGCTAGGGTAAGCCAAACAAGAATTTTCCAGGCTGGGAGGGAAAACGGGGGAGAGAAAAATGAGTGATGCAGGCAGAGGAAAGAGCATGTGCAAAGGTCAACAGAAGCAAGAATATAAACTGTTCCAGGTACTGAAAGCAATTCAGAGTAAATATAATATATAATTGTAAAGTCAAATGGGTGAGTTATGAAGCTGAAAAGATAAAAAATAATCAGAGAGGTCTGTGAACGCCACGTTAAAGAGTTTGGACTTTAGTCTAATGGTAAATCTGGTACTCAATAGGGTATGTGTGCAGAGAGGGATATGATCATGTTAGTATTTTAAAACTATTTCTTTGATTACAGTGTGGAGAATGAATTAGATGGAAATACAATGGAAAGAGCAAATAGGAGCCTGCTACTTTATTACAGATAAAGAGGTTACTGTGATCTGGATTAAAGTGAGAACAGGAAAAAGTGGATTATTTCAAAGATATTTAAGAGACAGAATTGTCAGGAATTTTGGGTGATTCATGCCTTTATTTATTCCCTAGGTATTTAAAGAATACCTAGTATGTATCAAGATTGTGCTACACCCTAAGGAGATACAACGGTGAAGACAGATATGATCCCTTGCCCTGATGGATTTTTTTACTACAAAAGGAAAGACAGATATTAGACAAATAATTACACAAATAATTATTTCCCATTTTAACTATTTAAAATGTACAGTTCATTCGCATTAAGTATATTTACAATGTTGTACAACCATTACCATTATCTAGTTCCACAACTTACACAACATACTAAACAGAAACCCTGTGCCCACTATGCAATCCCTCCCCATTGTCCCCTGGTGACCAGTAATCTGCATTGTTTCTATGGTTTGATTATTCTGGAGATTTCATATGTATGGAATCACAAAATATGTGGGTTTTGTGTCTGGAGTCTTTCACTTAGCACATCTGTTCAAGGGCTATCCATGTTGTACCATGTATCAGTACTGCATTCATATTTATATGAACAATATTCCACTGTCAGGATGTACCACATTTTCTTTAGACATTCATCAGTTGTTGGACATTTGAGTTGTTTCCATATTAGACAATATGGACATTCATGGACAAGTTTTTGTTTGAAACATTTTTTCTTTTGGCATTGAATTGCTGGGTCATGTTCTAACTCCATGTTTAACCTAATGAGGAGTTGCCAAACTGTTTTCCACCATGGTTGAATCATTTATTTCTACCAGCAATGTGTTCGGATTTCTCCACTTCCTCATTGATACCTGTTATTGCCATCTTTTCTACTGTAGCCATCTTAGTGTGTGTGAAGTGATATGTTATTATAGCTTTGACCTCCATCACCCAATGGCTAATGACACTGAGCATCTTTTCATGTGCTTATTAACAATTCGTATATCTTCTTTGGAGAATGTCTATCCAAGTCCCATTTTTTACCCATTTTTAAACTGATTACTTTTTATGGTTGGGTTGTAAAAATTCTTTATATATTCTGGACACTATGCCATTACCAGATATATGATTTACAAATATTTTCTTCCATTATTTGGGTTGTCCTTCACTTTCTTGATAGTGTCCTTTGATGTACAAGTTTTTAATTTTTAATTTATCTGTTTTTTATTGCTTGTTATTTAAATTATATTTAAGAAACAACTGTGAAACCCAAGGTCATGATGATTTGCCTCTATGTTTTCTTTGAAGAGTTTTATAGTTTTATCACTTAAATTTAGGTATATGCTCCATTTTGAGTTGATTTTTGTATGTGATGTTTGTTAAGGGTCCAACTTCATTCTTTTCCATGAGGTTTTCCAGCATCACATGTTAAAGAGACTGCTCTTTTCCCCCATTAAATGGTATGGGCGCCCTTGTTGAAATCAATTGACCACAGAAGTATAAGTTTATTTCTGAACTCTCAATTCTATTCTATTTATCCTTGTCTCTTCTTACTCCAGTACTAAACTATTTTGGTTACTGCAGCTTAGTAGTAAGTTTTTGAAACTGGGAAAAATGGATCCTCCAACTTTGTTCTTCTATTTCAAGGTTGTTTGAGCTATTCTGGGTCCCTTGTAATTCCATATGAATGTTAGGATTGGCTTTTCCATCTTTGTAAAAAAATAAAGTCCACTGAGATTTCAATAAGGATTATATTTAATCCAAAGATAGTTTGGGGGAATTCTGACATCTTAACAATATTAGCTTGCCAATCCATGAACAGGGGTTGTCTTTTCATTTATTTAGGTCTTCTTTAATTTCTTCAATATGTAGTAAGAAGTGACATTTAGGTTGACTAAACTGTGCAGTGAGAAGGGAAGGGAGGGACTTCTGATGACATTTGGGCTAAGGGTTCAGGCGTCTGACACAGTGGCTGGTGATACTCTATGGTGGGAAACAAGGGCAGAGAATGCAAGAAGGAGGCCTTGTTTAATTTAGTTATATATGTATTGCGATATTAAATTTAGCTTAGATATATTTAATTTAGAGTGCCTATGAGATATTTAACTCAGCGGGTTAGCAGTTCTCTTTCAAAACACCCTTACTTCAGCAACAGTGGATGTTTTGTATTAAACATGACAGTTCAAAGATGAGCACTCTTTTTCAGATTTATTTGTCATCAAAGAAAGAATATGTTTGATATACTTTTTGTATTGTGCACTTTATTGCATAAGGTGATCTCTGCCATGTCAATACGCTAATACGCTCATGTATTTACATCAAGTGATTAGATTATGATTTAAAACCAATGAATTGTTCTTAAATATTATCGTAAGAAAACATCTTTTCTTTGAGTTTTAATATAGAATACAGTTGAGGTTTATCTACCTTTGGATAATGCTGGTCCCTTTATACTTACCAAATAATTTTCCTTTTAAATATTCCATAATTAATGGTACAAGTAAACTTTTAATCAAGTACAGAAATATTTGCTTCCACACCTCATTCCTACTTCTCTCATGGCCCTCTCCAAACATACTGCCCTCCACATACAACATATGTTAGGTACATATGACAGATGACACAGCTCCTTGTCAGCTCATCTAGGAGGTGGATAGATTAAAATTAATGTTGTGATGACCTAGTGCTTAGGTCACTGCATCACCTAGCAAAGGTTAATTTTGCATATTCATTAATATACTATTTAATTAGTAAATAAAATGTTTATAAAAGGACACCATACATTAAATTATTCAATTTTTAAACCAATCTGTAATGAGTGTCTTGAACTACATGAATAAAACTCAAGGTTTTTAAAAGAATGAAACTAAAGTGAATATGTAGCATGAATTTATGGTAAAATATCAGAGTGCTAATAATTAAACAAGACCTAAATTACTACCTACATTACTGCAGTCATACTGAATAGTGACTATATATTAGGTTCGCCAAAAAGTCCATTACATTTTTTTCTATGCAATGGCTCTGGCAGTTGTATTTAACTTCATTCGAAACAATTTTGTTACACTGTATTGTGACAGCTGTTGTATCAGCGTGCATTTAAAAAGAAAACTTATCAAGCTTCTGTATGGTTGAAGAAAATGGCAAAATGAAAAGGGAACCAACTGTATGGGAAAATATACTTGCCAATGATACCTTGGACAAGGGTCTCATCTCCAAAATATATAAAGAACTCACATGACTCCACTCCAGGAAGACAAACAATCCAATTAAAAAATGGGCAAAGGACCTGAATAAACATTTCTCCAAGGATGGTATACACAGGGCCCAGAGGCACATGAAAGGATGCTCAGCATCACTAGCTATCAGGGAGATTCAAATTAAAACCACAGTGAGATACCACTTCACACAGTCAGAATGGCCATCAAAAACAAATCAACAAACAACAAGTGCTGGTGAGGATGTGGAGAAAAGGGAACCTTAGTGCACTGTTGGTGGGAATGCAGACTGGTGCAGCCACTGTGGAAAACAGTTTGGAATTTCCTCAAAAAACTAACAATGGATCTGCCTTTTGACCCAGTGATTCCACTGCTGGGATTATACCTTAATTATCCTGAAACACCAGTTCAAAAGAACCTATGCACCCCAATGTTTATAGCAGTACAATTTACAACAGCCAAGAATTGGAAGCAAACTAAGTGCCCAACAGTAAATGAGTGGATCAAAAAACTGTGGTACATTTACACAATGGAACACTACACAGCAGAAAGGAAGAGGGAGCTACCACCCTTTGCAACAGCATGGATGGAACTGGTAAGCATTATGCTAAGTGAAATAAGCCAGGCAGGGAAAGACAGATAGATACTATATAGTCTCATCTATAAGTGGAAACTAATCGACAAAATAAACAAGCAAGCAAAATATAACCAGCAACACTGAAATAAAAAAAACAAACTGATGGTAACCAGAGAGGAGGAGTGAGGAAGATAACAGGGGAAATGGAGGGGAATAGACATAAAGGAACATGCATAAAGGACCCATCAACAAAGCCAAATGGGGGAAGGATTGAGGGTGGGAGGTGGGGGTTGGTGGGGCTGGGGAAACAGGTGGTGGGAAAATGTTGACAAAAACAATCAAACAAACAAACAAACAAAAATGGTCAAGGGGAGGCTGGGAGTTGTGTGGGAAATTAAGAAGCCAAAGAACTGGTGTGTGCAGCCCATGGACATGGGCTAAGAGGTGTGGGGATGATGGGATAGGATGCAGGACGGAGAGGATAAAGAGGGGAAAAAATGGGACAACTGTTATAGCATACTCAATAAAATATACCAAAAAAAAAGTTAACAGAAAAAAAAAAACTAAAAAAAAAAATCTTATCAAAATTGTAATTTTTTGTGCAGCCATTTTAATACTGAAGATGGAAGAAAATATGCAACATTTTAGGTGCGTTATGCTTTATTGTTTCAAGAAAGGTTAAGATGCAACTAAAATGCAAAAAAAAGATTGCAGTGTATGGAGAAGGTGCTGTGACTGATCAAATGTGTCAAAAGTCGTTTGTGAAATTTCTTGGTACTATTGACATTTTGGCCAAATAATTCTTTGCTATGGGGCTGTCTTACGCATTGGGAGATGTTTAGCAGCACCCCTGGCCTCTACCCACCAGAAGCCAATAGTGGGAGGTAGCTGACATACTCAAAATATCCAAATCAATAAAGTTATTGGTGAAAACTAAATATGTATCTTTAGTTTACAGAAAAAACTAAATGGACTTCTTGGTCAACCCAATAAAATAAGAAATTGTTTACATCATATGAATATTATTAATGACAGAACCCTTTTAAAATTAAAATTGCAAGAATATGACTAGTTAATATCAGTAAAACTGAGTAGTGTTCAGGTTTTTAATTCAAAGCCAACGGACAGAAAAGGTAAGAGACTTAGGTTTTAAGGGAAATAAGGAAATGTCACTGGGCTTGTTACTCTATAGAACAAAGAGCTGCGACAGGCAAAAAAATAAATAAATAAAATGGCAATTAAGTTGATTGTAGTACTTTAATGTTCTAAAGAAAACTTATTAAAATACAGATTTTTTTTAAAAAAATCTTACATTCTTGACAGATATAGCATCACCTACCTTTCTAAAAATTGTAGCAGTAAACATAATTGTAAAAAATGTATGTTAATTAGTGGTACAATACTATAGATTTAAAACTCCTGACACACTGCTACTATCTGCTGCTTTGAACTCAGACTGTGGCCTGGAATTTATGTCAGGTTGGTTCCAAAATGAAACATTGGGTTCCAGATCAGTTATCGATAAACTGTGTCTATTTTGGCACAACTTCTCCAGCCAAGAAAGTATAAATCACAAAGAAAAATTTAACCAACCGATTATTTGAAATACCAAGAAAAGAAAGAAAATCAGTTTTTTAAAAAACACTTTTCTCTCCTTTTATAAGCTTCTTTATTTACTCCGGATAGTTAACATGACAGTGTTCAATAGTGAAGTAAGCAGATTTTACACTCACTATTACTGTATGAGTAGAAGAGCCATATGAATTTTTGTTTTTATAAGTCATCTCCGATCACTGCAATATGGCACATGAAAACAGAGACTCAGAGGCACAAAGTTAATAAATACATTTAACATTGTCAAGCATTCAAAAGATAAATGCAATCACATAGCAAAAAAAAAAAAAATCAGATTGTAATTTTGACCTTTCCCAAGGATGTGAAGTATCTTTTCATGTGTCAGAAATCTCTATAGCAAAGATTCCTATGAGAGAGAAAAAAATTGTGCAGATTAATATTAACTCAGCAACTTTACTACGTATAAAGAGTATATTCTAAGCAATACTTAAGATTTTATCTTTCCAGCTTCTGTGAAGGAAAGCAGATACAATGCATATTTTTTGCTCAGCTTTTACAAGCTGTGATGTACCCATATCTTGGAATAATATTCAACAATAAAAGGAACAGACTATTACAGCATACAACTTAAATGGATCTCATGGACACTGTGCTATATGAAAATAAATCAATCTCAGAAAATTTTATAGTGTTTGTGATTCTATTTATGTAACATTCTCAAAATGACAGAATTCTAGAGATGGAGAAAAAATTAGCATTTGCCGGGAGTGGGGTGGGCTGTGACTAAAAGGGTTATCACCAGGGAGTGAGTTCCGTGATGCTGATGGAACAATTCAGTGTCTGGACTGTGGCGGTGAATTACGTGTAGTATGTAAAAAAAAAAAAAAAAAAAGCACACACACAAACGACTGCATGCAAAAAACAGAGAAAAAAAGAATAAAGCCTATAGATTAATTGTACCAATGTTAATCTTGTGGTTTGTAAAATATTGCCATTGGTAAAGTTGGGGGAAGGATATGTGGAATTCTGTAACTATTTTTGGAACTACCTGCAGGACTGTAATTCTTTCCAGATAAAATGTAAAATAAAACAAAACTGGTACACCCATACAATGGAATACTATTCTGTGATTAAAAGGAATATGCAACAACATCTGATACAACAACCCAAATCTCAAATACATTGTGTTAAGTGAAAGTTAGCCATTAGAGGATACATACAATATGATTCCATTTATATGACAATCTGGAAAAGGCAAAACTATAAGGACAGGAAACAGACCAGTGGCTGGAGAAAAGCAAATTAGGTACATTTACTGTCACTAGATAATAGGTGGCTGTCAAAGAATACCATTTAAAACTAACAGCAAAAGTTAAGTGAGGAGATCGAAGATAGCACTGGAATAGGTGAAAGCTACACTCATTTCCTCCTGGGACCAAGCTGGAATTACAACTAAGATATCGAATAATCAACCTGAATAACCAACTGAAGACTAGCTGAACAGAAATCTCATAACCAAGGATTTACAGAAGCCACATTGAGAATGGTAAGAAAGGTGGAGACATGAAAAGGGCTGGTCCTATTCCCACATACAGCAGTTGAGATTCTGGAGGGCTACCTCACCTGCAAAGGTTCCTCCTGAGGAATATGGGGTCTCAAACCTAGGCTCCCCAGCCCAGGCACCAGAGCCAATAAGAGGAACCTACATAACATCAAGCTGTGAAAATCAGCAGGGTTCTATCCTCCAGGGAGAGACAGGAGTCTGTGAGAGATCCAGGTGCCCTCTGTGTAGGGCCAATATGCAAAATCTTGTTCACAGCCACTCACCCTGTGCTCTGGCAGAGGGAGGGCAGAGCAGACTAGGGTCCTGTGAAAAGAGGCTGGGGGAGCGAGCTGAAGAGACAGACACCAGGATCCCCATGCTGAGTCCCTCTCATACACTACAGGTGCCACATTTCTTGGGTGGAGCACTTCCCTCCTTACAGCATCACGGGAAATGCAACAGGCCCCATATCTGGATTCCCTGTTGCGCCATCCTGTGAAGCTCCGCCTTGATATGAAGTCAGCTTCCTGAGCTAGGGTGTAGAGTTCCGAGCAGACTCAGGGGATGTTAATGACTGAGCTGTGCAGCTTTGGGGCACGACCATCCCACACACTATGCCATGGACCTGAGTGGTACCTCCCCTCATGGGAAATATGCTAAACCCACCCTGTGGGCTCCTGGCAGCCCTGTCCTGCCAAGAAGGTCTGGGAAGAACTGGGGACAGATGTTGTGTTGTGTGGCAGAAGGACAGTGACCATTTTTCCCTCACATGCCCAACCGGTGCACAGCCCTCGCTTCACACAGCTAAACCTCAGTTTATTTGGGCCTGATAAACTCTGCTGGTCTCACCTTGATGACTCCCTGAGACTCCATCCCACTGCAAAGGTCTGTGGGCACCCAGAGGGGGCCAGCTAGACTTAGTATACCCTGGGACTTTTGCTGATTGGCCTCAGGCACAGCACTGGCACACAGAGTATGAGCCTGTATTATTCTGGTGAACATCACTCAGCCCTACCTGCTGACTCACTGAGAGCCTACCTCATGAAGCCTGAATACCACCAGTAGCTATTTTAGTGGCTGAGCCTAACAGGCAGCCAGCAGGTTGAGGCAAGTGATGGCAGATCTCGGTACGTTGTGCCTTTTGCTGACCTGTCCCCAGACTCAGTGCCTCACCTTGGTGTACAGCTTTGTTCTTTCCACACATACCAAGGCTCAGCAGAGGCAGCCACACTGTGGATCACTTTGTAGCTCCAAACAGGTTGCTTAGGACAAGTCACAGGTAGCATCTAACATTGATGTGAACTATAACCCTCCCAAAAGTTCCCATAGCAGACACAACCAGTGGCCAGTTTCAGGTAAGATCAGAGCAGGATCCAATAATCTTCACAAGTGGTATATCCACAGGGAGATCTTGACAGGCACCAGACCCTGCTGAGGTGAATTCCACATCATGTGGTCAGCACATGCACAACAGCAGGTACACTATGGCGGGGGTCAAAATGCACAGTTAGCCAGTATGAGTCAAACCCTCTCACGAATGGGCAAATAGCAAACTCAAGACTCAGTTTCAACAGGAGGGCTCATATAACCCACACAGGGTACATTTCTGGAGCACCCAGCTCGGGTGATCAGGAGAATGTGCCACTGAGTCCCACAGGACACACCTACTACATAAGGTCACCCTTCCAAGACCAGGAATCACAGCAGATTTACCTAAGACGTAGAAACAAACACAAGGAGGCAGCCAAAATGGGGATATAAAGAAACATGGCCCAAATGAGAGAGCAAGAGAAATTCACAGGGGGAAAAAAAAAGCTAAATAAAGTGGGAGGCAAGCAATTTAGCAGATATAAACTTAAAAGAAATGCTTTGAAGGATGTTCAAAGAACTTAGTGTGAACTTCAAAAAAGAGATAACAAGCATAAAATGGACATAGAAACCATAAAAAAGAAGGAATAAACAGTAGGTTGGATGAAGAAGAGGATTCATTCAGAGATTTGAAAGAAACGGTGGCAGAAAACACCCAATCAGAGAAACAACGAGAAAAAAGAATTTTAAAAAATGAGGATACTTAAAGGGACCTTTGGGACAACATGAAGAGTAACAAGATCTGCATCACAGAGTTACCAGACGAGAAAAGAGAGAGCAAAGAATTGAGAAACTTTTTAAAGAAATTATGGCTGAATAATTTCCTAACCTGGTTAAAGAAAAAGACACACAGACCCAAGAGCACAGAATGTCGCAAACAAGATGGACCCATAGAGGTCCATACCAAGACAAAACATAATTAAAATGGCAAAAGTTAAAGACAAAGAGAGAATCTTAAAAGCAGCAAGAAAAAGATAGCTACCACAAATGAGTTCACAGAAGACCATCAGTTCATTTCTCAACAGGAACATTTTTGGCCAGAAGGGATTGCCATGAAATACTCAAAGTGATGAAAAGCAAGGACCTCCACTCAAGATTACTTTACACAGCAAGGGTATCATTTAAAATTGAAAGAGAAATAAAGTTCTTCCAAGATAAGAAAAAGCTAAAGGAGTTCATTACAACTAAACCAGTATTGCAAGAAATGTTAAACAGTCAAGAAGAAGAAGAAGGAGAAGGAGAAGGAAAAGGAGGAGGAGGGGGAGGAGGAGAAGGAGAAGGAGAAGAAGGACGAGAAGAGGGGGAGGAGAAGCGGAAGGAGACAGGGGAGGAGGAAGAACAACAAACAGAGGAACGTAGTTATAAAGAATAAAATGACAATAAATTTGTACCTATCAATAATCACCTTAAATGTAAATGGATTAAATGCACATATTGAAAGACACAGGATGCTTGAATGGATAAGAAAACAAGGCCCATATATATGCTGTCTATAAGACGCTATCTCAGAACAAAAGATACACATGGAAAAAAATCAAAGGGATGGGAAAAGATATTTCATGCAAATAGAAAGGGAAAAAAATCTGGGGGTAGCAATGCTTACACCTGACTAAAAAGACTTTTTAAAAAGGCTATAATAAGAGACAAAGAAGAACAACACACAATGATAAAGGGATCAATTCAACAAGAGAATATAATCCTTGTAAACATTTATGCACCCAACATAAGAGCGCCTAAATATAGAAAGCAAATCTTGATGGACATAAAGGGAAAGATACACAGTAATACAGTCAGAGTAGAATATTTTAATATTCCTTTGACATCAATGGATAGCTCTGCTAGACACATTATCAACAAGGAAATTGTGGCCTTAAATGACACACTGGACCAATAGATTTAATTTATATTTTCAGAGCATTTCACTTCAAAGCACCAGAATATACATTCTTTTCAAGGACACATGGAACATTTTCTAGGATAGAACACAAGTTAGGACACAAAACAAGTCTCAACAAATTTAAGAATATTAAAATCATATCAAGTATCTTTTCTGACCATAATCCTATGCAACTAAAAATCAATCACAAGAAAAAAAAAGAAAAACACACAAAGACACAGAAACTAATAAAATGTTACTAAACAATGAATGGGTCAATAAAAAGATCAAGGAAGAAATCAAAAGATATCTTGAAGAAATAAAAATGAGAACAAAATAACCCAAAATCTATGAAACACAGTGAAGCAATCCTAAGAGGGAAATTCACAGCATTCCACGCCTACATCAATAAACAGGAAAAATCTCAAATAATCTAACTTCACATTTAAAAGAACTTGGAAAAAAACAACAAATAAAGCCCAAAGTGAATAAAAGAAAGGAATAAAGATCAGAGAAGAAGTAAAGTCCAAAAAACAAAATTTCAATAAGACTGAAAAAACTTTACCCAGACTCATCAAGAAAAAAAAAGAGAGGACCCAAATAAATAACACCAGAAATCAAAGAGAAGTAACAACTAACACCAAAAAAATACAAAGGACTGTAAGGAAATATTATGAATGACTATATACCAACAAGTTGGACAATATGGATGAAATGGATAAATTCCTAAAAACACACTATCTTCCAAAACAGAATCAGGAAGAATCAGAGAATCTGAATGCAGGATTACAACTAGTGAAATTGAAGCAATAATGAAGAGACTCCCAACAAACAAAAGCCCTGAGCTAGATGGCGTCACAGATGAATTTTACCATTCAAAGAATTAACAACTATTCTTCTCAAACTAATCAAAAAAATTCAAGAAGAGGGATGACTGCCAAGCTCATTTTATGAGGTCAACATTATTCTAAATCCTAAACCAGATGCAGGCACTACAAAGAATGATTAACATATGCTAAAACCCTCAGTTAAAATATTAACAAACCAAATCTAGCAGTACATTATAAAGATCATACATCATGATTAAGCAGGGATTATTCAGGGGATGCAGGTCTGGTACAATGTCCATGTGAATAAACATGATATACCACATAAAAATGAAATAAAAATCACACGATCATATGAATAGATGCAGAAAAAGTATTTGATAAAATTCAGCACCAATTTATGATAAAAACTCTCAGCAAAGTGGGACTAGAGGGAAAAACCTAAACATAATAAAGGTCATATGTGACAAATCCAAAGCCAACATCATACTGAATGGGCAAAAACTACAAGTGTTTCTCTTAAGATCAGGAACAAGACAGGGAAGTCCACTTTCACTACTCTTATTCAACAGGGTACTGGAAGTCCGAGCTACAGCAATTAGACAAGAAGAAGAAATAAAATGTACCCAAATTGGAAAGGAAGAAGTAAAAATGTCACTCTTTGCAGATGACATGATAGTGTTTATAGAGAACCCTAAAGATTCCAAGAAACTTCTAGAATTGATAAATGAATTCAGTCAAATAGCAGGATAAAAAATAAATATCCAGAAATCAGTTGCATTTTTATATACCAATAAAGAACTATCCGAAAGGGAAACTAAGAAAACAATCCCATATACGATAGCATGAAAAAAATTAAAATACCTAGAAATAAATTTAACCAAGGATGTAAAAGACCTGTACTTGGAAAATTATAATACAATGAAGAAAGAAACTGAAGAAGATACAAATACATGGAAGCATACACCATGTTCATGGCTAGGAAGAATTAACATCATTAAAATGTTCATACTATCCAAAGCAATCTATAGATTCAGTGCAATTCCAATCAAGATACCAATGGCATAACTCACAGAACCAGAACAAATACTCCAAATGTTTAAATGGAACCACAAAAGATCCCAATTAGCCACAGCAATCTTGAGAAAGAAGAATAAAGTTGCAGGTATCACCATGCCTAATATCAAACTATAGTACAAGGCCATAGTGCACAAAACAGCATGGTACGGGCATAAAAACAGACTTATAGATCAATGGAAAAGAATAAAGAGCCCAGAAATAAAGCCAAACTTTTATGGTCAATTAATATTTGACCAAAAAAAGCAAGAACATACAATGGGGTAAATACAGTCTATTCAATAAATGGTGTTCAGAAAATTGGACAAATATGTGCAAAAAAAACCTCAGACATTTCTTGTAGCAATATTTTTTGATATATCTCTTTCCAGCATGGGAAACAACAGAAAAAATAAACAAATGGGACAATCTAACTGAAAAGTTCTTTAAAGCAAAGAAAGTCATCAACTAAATGAAAACATGATGCATTAAATAGGAGAACATTTTCACCAATGATATATCTGATAAGGGGTTAATACCCAAAGTTTTCCCTGGCAGGTGTGGCTCAATGGATTGAGCTCCAGCCTGCTAACCAAAGGGTCACTGGTTTGATTCCTGGTCAGGGCACATGCCTGGGTTGCATGCCAGGTTCCCAGTGGGGGAGCTCGAGAGGCAACTGAACATTGATGCCTCTCTCCCTCACTTTCTCCCTCCCTTCCCCTCTGTCTAAAAAAAATAAATAAAATCTTTAAAAAAAAATACCCAAAGTTTGTAAGGAACTCAACCAACACCAAAAATATAATCAAGTTTTTAAAAAATAGGCAAAGGATCTGCATAGACACTTCTCCAAAGAGAACAATAGACATATGAAAGGATGTTCAATGTCACTAATCATCAGAGAAATGCAAACTGAAACTACAATGAGATATTTCCTAACTCCCGTCAGAATGGTTATCATCAATAAATCAATAAAAAACAAGTGTTGGTGAGGATATGAAAAAAAAGGGAACCCTCCTATACTGCTGGTGTGAATGCATACTGGTGCAACCACTGTGGAAAACAGTAAGAAGTTTCCTCAAAAACTTAAAAATAGAACTGTCTTATGACCTAACGATTCCACTTCTGGAACTATATCCAAAGAAACCTGAAACACTAATTCCAAAGAATATATGCACCCCTATGTTCATTACAGTGTTATTTACAATATCCAAGATTTAGAAGCAGCCCAAATATCCACCAGTGGATGAGTGGATGAAAAATCTGTAGTAAATTTACACAATGGAATACTACTACCTTTTGTGACAACATGGATAGATCTGGAGAGTATTATAATAAGTAGAATAAGCCAGTCAGAGAAAGAGAAGTACCGTATGATTTCACTCATATGTGGAGTCTAATGAACAAAATCAACTAACAAAATGGAAACAGACTCATAGATAGAGGACACACTGACAGCTGTCAGAGGTAGGGGAGTTGCCAGGTTGGGTGAAAAAGGTGAAGTGATTAAGCTGGAAAGAAAAATACCCTCATAGACACGGACAATAGTATGATGATCACGAGGGGGAAAAGGGGTTAGGGGATGTATAAGAAGGTATGGGGGGATAAATGGTGATGGAAGGAGACTTGAGTTTGGGTGGTGAACACACAAAACAATGTACTGATGATGTACTGCAGAATTGTACACATGAAACCTATATAATTTTATTAACTAATGTCATCCCAATATATTCAATAAGAGAAAAAAAAGATGAAATGCACCACTGGAAGTATTACTAGAAAGGTAATGGCTATAATAAAACATAAACCTTCCTGAATATCAAATGAAATGTTCAAAAGAAAAGAAGAATAAACATATAGAAAAAGAAATACAGTAAAATTCACAAATAAACACAATTATCATCAGATGATATGACAAAGCTGAGACCAAATTTAATAGTCATATCAATAATGTGAAGGAGCTGAACTTAACTATTATTTCAAAAAAGAATTTTAAATGGCTCACAGAACAGAACTGAAATCCATACTATACATAAGAGGATACTTATAATGCAGTGATTTAAAAAAGCTAAAGGGTTGGACAAAGATTTATCAAGTAAATGAAGACAATAAAGAGAAAGGAATTTTAACTATCATAACAGACAAAGTAGATTTCAAGCCCCTACCCCCTCCACAAAATTAAATGTGTCAGAAAGGAATGCCTCATTAAAGGAGCACATTCCACAATAACGATATTATAGTTCAGAATATCTATGCAACAAATAAAACAACAAACAACCTATAAAAATAAAATTGATAGGGTACAAGAAGAAAAAAATATATACCAATAGATTTTAAAAACATTCTTAGAAGACTTCCAGCCAAGATGGAGGCATAAGTAGGTATGCTTCACTTCCTCGCACAATCAACCATTTAAAAACAGAAAACAAGCAGAACTACTAGAAAACTGAACTGTATGAAAGTCCAACAACCAAGGAGTTAAAGAAGAAACATTCTCCCACACTGGCAGGAGGGGCAGAAATGGGAAGCTAGGTGGAGAGGGCACAGCAAGGCAGCAGTCGGTGGACCAGGTGGGCAAGGCAGCAGCTGATGCACTGAGAGGTTCCACATTTGCATGCAGATAAACTGGAAGGAACAAATGGGGAACAAGACAGACCAGGCAACCCAGGGTTCTAGCACCAGGAAAATAAAGACTAAAAACTTCTGGCTATAAAAACCTGTGTGGCAGTGGGAGAAACTGCTAGTCTCACAGGAGAGTCCATTGGAGGGGCCCACGGGATCCTAGAACATACACAAGCCCGCCCACCCACCCAGGAATCAGCACCAGGAGAGCACCTCAAAGGCCTCAATTCACCTGTGGGTAGCGAGGGAAGGGTGGGGAGGGTAGCATAGCAAGCTGCATTGTTCCTTCTCTGACCACTCCCCCACATACAACACCACAACAACATGAAGACGGTTGCCCCGCCTTGCTGAGTACCTTAGGCGCCACCCCTTACAACACAACACTTGCACCAAGACAAAGAAACATGGCCCAAATGAAAGAACAGATCAAAACTTCAGAAAAAGAACTAAGTGATGAGGAGAGAGCCAACCTATCAGATGAAGAATTCAAAACACTGCTAATCAGGATACTCACAGAAATGACTATGAAGCAAAATAAAGGAAGACGTGAGAGCTATATAAAGTGAAATAAAGTAAAATATACAGGGAACCAACAGTGAAGGAAAGGAAATGGAGACTCAAATCAATGATTTGGAACAAAAGGAAGAAAGAAACATTCAACTAGAACAAAATGAAGAAACGAGAATTCAAAAAACTGAGAAGAGGTTGAGGAACCTCTGGGACGACTTTAAATGTTCTAACATCTGAATCATAGGGGTGCCAGAAGGAGAACAGGAAGAGCTAGACATTGAAAACTTATTTGAGGAAAAAGGAAGGAAAACGTCCCCAACGTGGTGAAGGAAATATCCTTCTAAGAAATCTAGGAAGCTCAGAGAGTCCCAAAGAAGTTGGACCCAAGGAAGCACACACCAACGCACATCATAATTACATTACCCAAGATTAAAGATAAGGAGAGAATCTGAAAATCAGCAAGGGAAAAAGAGACAGTTGCCTACAAAGGAGTTCCCATACGACTATCAGCTGATTTCTCAAAAGAAATCTTACAGGCATGAAGGAGCTGGAAAGAAGAATTGAAAGTCATGAAAGTCAAGGACCGACATTCAAGATTACTCTATCCAGTAAAGCTACCATTTAGAATGGAAGAGCAAATAAAGTGCTTTCCAGGTAAGGTAAAGTTAAAAGAGTTCATCATCACTAAGCCCTTACTACATGAAATATTAAGGGTATTAATCTAAGAAAAAGAAGATGATTAAAAATTTGAAGAGTAAAATGACAACAAACTCACAACTATCAACTGAACCCAAATGTGCAAAAACAAAAACAGACTAAGCAAACTGCCAGAACAGGAACAGAATCACAGAAATGGAGATCACATGGAGGGTTATCAGCGAGGAGGGGGAGGGTGGAGAATGGGGCTAAAGGTACAGGTAGTAAGAAGCATAAGTGGTAAGTACCAAATAGACAGAGGGAGGTTAAGAATAGTATAGGAATGGGAGAAGCCAAAGAACTTAAATGTACCATCCACTGACATGACCTAAGATGGCAAAAGGCTAGTGGGTGGGGGGTGCAGGGCAGAGCTGGTAAAGGAGAGGAAAAAAATGGGACAAGTGTAGTAGCATAATCAATAAGGTATTCTTTAAAAAATGTTCTCAGTAAAACAGATAAAGTGGACAAAGATTAAGCAACAATATAAAAGAGCTAAATAAAAATTAATAAGTATTTTGACTTTTGAAAGCATATTAAGTTACATACTCAAAAATTAAATTAAATCAAGGAAAAAACTAGGAAGGGGAAAAATGAAAAATGAAAACAAATTGAAACAAAAAATCTAACGTTATTTTAAATGTATACATACAATAACCACAGAGAAAGAAAAAATTAATCCTAGTAATTTATGAACACAATATTTAACTATATACCTACCAGACTTTGGCCTAAAGGCAGTCCTTATATGGGGATAGGTAGGAAAGTTGCAAACAGATCCTGAACCTCTTTAAAAAGTTGGTCTGCTTATTGTAGTGACATAGCTGAGAAAATCTGAAACATTTTTGAGGTGTTCTGGGATTGAGCAAATGAGTAACTATGCTGATGTCAGGTAAATGTGTTGATGTTGAGTCAGGGTTCCCATGGTAGAAGAAAGGACATACAAATACAGAATGGAAGGAAGGCAAGGAAGAAATCCATGAGGATGGTTTGGAACTAGAATTACTGATTGTTTTGTAAAAATGTAGACAGGGAGAATGTGCAAGAGTGTGAGCATGTGAGACAGCACATGTATTGTGGCATAAACACATAAAAAGCAAATGGGGTAAAATTTTAACATAGTGAGTATGGGTAAAAGGTATAAAGATGTCTTTGTATTATTTTATTTTTGTATTTGTTACTTCCTGTAAGTTTGAAATTATTTCCAAAGAAAAATGTTTTTATTAAATTTGTGACATATAGAAATATATCTAAAATACTGCCTCTGACAAATTAGCTTTCCTAGAGCATAGGTATTTTTTGGTGTTATAAAAATTAACCAATATGTTATTAATCAAAGTTAACAAATTAATTTAATTAATTTATTAATTAAACTTAAAAATTTATGTCAAAATAAAATCAGATTTTAAATATACAATTTATATAAACAGATAAAATAGAGATTTTTCACTTCAGATATTTATATAAAAGTAATTATTAAAATGCTTTATTTTATTTGAACATATCTACATTATGTAATGTTTAAATAGCACCATTAATGATAGATTGTCACTGAGGTTCCTTATACCCTCAAATATTCACTGTATATATTGCTATATGGTCCCACAGAAGGATCCTTAAATCACTCACTCTTCTAGTGATCGATCTAGGCCTCGGTCAGGAGATCGATGGTGAGCACGTTCTGGTGAATGACATTTTGTATTTGGCTTTATTGTAGAGCTCAAATGATAAGCATTACTTGAGTAATTCTGGCGGCGAAGTTCTTGCACAGCCCTCTCCCTAATGCAAAAGTTTAAAAGAGACATTTTTAAACCTTATATCCAATGACATTATTAACATTGTGGTAAGCTGAAGTTCAATTCATACTTTAAAATTTAACCATCATGAATAATCAAAATCTGTTGCTATCTAAGAAACAATGTTTCCCAGGCTAAAAACTGCATAGAGACAAACTTACCTTTCAAAGCGCTCTGTCCCTAGTTGTCTTTTGGTAATGTCTAAATCAGCTTCCAGTTGTGTTACAACATTCCTGAACTGGGCCACATCTCTACTCTGGATGGCCCTGTGTAAAAGAATATAAGAGTGACAGTTGATTAAACTTAAAATATGTCTAGGACTCCTGGGGTACACTGAACCATGTTGGTAATGTTTTCTCAGCTGGACTCCAGCCAAATTGTGATTTTTATGGATGTATATGCCAATTTTAGATGTAGTAAGTGTACAAGGTAGCCTACTTGAAAAGCTTAAGCTGTGCCAATCACATTCGATTAGTTAAACCTTCTCTGCACCAGTTTCCCTGTGTTTACATGAATATTATCTACTATCTGTGTATATAACCTATTTACTGCAAATTATTTGTATAAAAAAACTTTGAAGTATTATATGCAAAGTAATAGTATAACCAAATAATCAAAACTGGACTGCACTAGCACCATGATTAATGTGATCTGTTATATATATTAAATCAAGCAAGTGCTTTACATACATTTACAATTAAGTTTTGATATACCTGCCCATACTCGCTTCAGTTTAACAGGATCTTCTTTAGGACTAAACAATGCCACAAAAACCCCGTAGCAAGGCATACTATCATAAGGATGATAATGACTGAGATTAATGCTACTTGTACAGAACATTCTATCCTCTTTGCTGGCTTCCAGGACTGCATTATAGGCTGCTGAAATCCAAACATAGAGACTAAGATCACAAAAGTTTATCACGTTTACTAGTTCTAAGTGATAGTACTTATTAGCCAGTCTAAAACAGAATGTACCCTTTAAGGTGGGAATTTTGTTATACTTCACTAAGGCAGATTTCCACCTACCAGCTTGAGAAAATGATCTTGCAAAACTGGTTGAAGGTATCACAAAAGCCCAGTTGTGCTGACTAAAAAGAATGACTCAGTGACAGCTGACATAACCTGAAAAAAGTTCCTGAAGAAACTGCCTTTCCCTGTGCAGACTTTGCTCAGGAAGGTGCTCCTATTAACAGCTGATTCCTGAGATCATGATTCCTATCCTTCCCCAGGTCCCAAGCTCAGACAGGAGGGCAGAGTTGAGGTTGGATGAAAAGGTGTTACACATGAGACAGATAAGGACAGGGGCTGAGGGTCCTCGTTAGTATTTTGTGAGAGGTGATAGAGTTTAATAATAGAACATTCACTATACGGGCAGGCATTTCTACCTAATCTTCCAGTTAAGGTCATGTAATAAGCTGCTAATGGTGCTAGGGATTCTAAAAGCAGCAGCCCTCAAGGACATGGACAACAAGGTGGTGATTGCCAGAGTGGGGATGATGGAGGAGGGTATGGAAAGATAAATGGTGGTAAATGGAGACTTGACTTAGGGTGGTGAACACACAATACAGAGTACAGATGATGTGTTGTAGAGTTGTGCACCTGAAACCTGTGTAATTTTGTTAACCAGTGTCAATAAATTCAATAAAAAAATAAATATGACAAATTAATAAATTAAAATAAATAAAGAAGAAGAAGAGGCAAAAATCAATGCTCTAAGGAAAGTCTTTAGTACTCTACAGATGCAGGAATTCTTTCAGGTACCTAGCATATACAATTATAGGTATATAAGGAAATACTGTATGACAAATGGAAAGATTAGATAGTAATACCAAGTGGGTACAGAAATAGAAAAATTCTGCTTGTTTCAGAAGTGTTTTTTCTAATTTGGTTATAATATTTCCTAATGGCAATATTTTAGATCAGATATCCTATATATCCAAAGCTCTACTGGGAACAATCAACAGAGACGGTTAAACTTAAATTTAAATCAATTTAGCTAAACATATAATAGAAATAAGTACTAAATCTTAGGCAAAGTACAGTATTTCTGGTCCTCAGTTTAATTAATGGCAAATTATGGATGCTTAAATTATATAAAATCCAGCTTTAAAATTCTACTAACTTACAAAGTACCAAAAATTTAAGACATATGACTTTGTTATTATATTGCTAACCAACTCACATTTTATTTTCTGCCAAACAAAGGTGTTCTTTAAGAAGCTGAATTTCAGATTCTTTTTCTTGAAGCGCTATCTGAGACTGATATTCTTTGTCTCGATTGGCCACCAACAGAGCTTCTAGATTCTGCATGGAGATTCTCTCATTTGTCATCTGACTCCTGAGGAGTTCTATTTCAGAACGAGCAGAATCTAACTCATTCTCCATCTGTACAACAGGAAGATACTTTACTTATTCCCATTCATTCACTTTACCAATATATCATCAGAGATTCATAAACTTTCTGTATTATGTTATAAACTAACATCTCCTTTTAATTTCTTGATTAGAAATACTGTCCTTCTTACTGAATACATACACACACACACAGTATCACTTTCCCCAACTCTTAGATTATATCAGAAAATTTATTAATAAGTAATGACTTATTAATCCCAAACTGTAATTTCCCATTCCAGTTTTGATATTTATTTATATACTTCTGCAAGATAGATATGGTAATATCTGTGACTACTGCTGTGTACTAAGTTAGGCAAATTAGAAACACCTAACTACATTGCACTCCATTGTTAAGGAAGATAAGGAGTCATTACACATTCCCTCTCTTGCATAAACCCTTGGAAAGCTTCATTTTTTGAAGATTATCTTGAACCCGGGATACATTTAGTAAGCCACATGTTTCTTCAAAAGGAAGAGAACCGGGCATTACTATTTAGAAAAAAATCATAAAATTATCTCACAATACATATTATATATGCATTTTTAAAAGTTAAATGTGAAAAGATAAAACTCTAAGAAAAAAGAATTTAATAAAAATGAAATTATTGGAAGAGGGGTAAGCAGATAGGGGAAGAACCTGCTAGGCTAGATATAATTAACATATGATGTATGACCACACAAAAACATATTGATAGTCAATATAAACTTAAAATTTACAAGAAAAAAGTTGGAAGGAAATAAACAGTAAATAAAGAGTTAATATCTTACTACTGTAAGGAATTCATACAAATTGACAAGGAATGTGAACAGAAAATTTACAAAGTATAACTAATTAGTAAACATACTAAAAAAGAACCCTTATGAATAATCAAAGAAATATAAATTAAAACAAGATACTATTTCTAGTCCAGAGTTTCTTAACCTTGAAAATATTGACCTTTTGGACTTCCAGCCAAGATGGAAGCATAGATAGATACGTTTTGCTTCCTCTCACAAACAAAAGAAGGACAACAACAAATTTAAAACAAAAAACAATCAGAACTGCCAGAAAATCAAACTGTATGGAAGTCTGACAACCAAGAAATTAAAGAAGAAACATTCATCCAGACTGGTAGGAGGGGTGGTGGTGGGCAGTCAGAGCAGAGATGATGAATGGCTAGGCGACAGACCGGGCAGGTGAGGCAGCAGCTGGCAGCCTACGGGGTCCCATACTGCATGCAGATAAGTCAGGAAGAACAACTGGGGAGCCAGACAAACTGTGCAACCCAGGGTTCCAATGCCAGGAAAATAAAGATTCAAAACCTCTGGCTGTAAAAACCTATGGTGGTTGCGGCAGTGGGAGAAACTACCAGCATCACAGAATAGTTCAATAGAGAGATCCACAGGGTCCTATAAGATACACAAACCCACGCACCTAGGAATCAGCACCAGAAAGGCCCAATTCGCTTGTGGATAGTGAGGGAAGTAACTGAAAGTGGCAGGGTGGGGAGGGTAGCATAGCAAGCTGCACTGTTCCTTCTTTGACCCCTCCCCACATACAGCACCACAACAAAGCGAAGACAGTTGCCCCGCCCTGCTGAATACTTCAGGCTCTGTCCCTTACAACATAACACTTGCACCAAGACAAAGAAACATGGCCCAAATGAAAGAACAGATCAAAGCTCCAGAAAAAGAACTAAGCAATGAGGAGACAGCCAACCTAACAGATGCAGAATTCAAAACACTGGTAATCAGAATGCTCACAGAAATGTCTGACTATGAAGCAAAATAAAGGAAGACATGAGGACTATATAAAGTGAAATAAAGTAAAATATACAGGGAACCAATAGTGAAGGAAAGGAAACGGAGACTCAAATCAATGATTTGGAACAAAGGAAGAAAGAAACATTCAACTGGAACAGAATGAAGAGACAAGAATTCAAAAAAAATGAGGAGAGGCAGAGGATGCTCCAACATCCAAATCACAGGGCTGCCATAAGAAGAGGAAGGGCAAGACATTAAAAACTTATTTGAAAAATTAATGAAAGAGAACTTTCCCAATCTAGCAAAGGTAATAGACCTCCAGGAAGCCCAGGAAGCTCAGAGTCCCAAAGGGGTAGGACCCAAGGAAGTACACACCAAAGCACATCATAATTATATTACCCAAGATTAAAGATGAGATAATCTGAAAAGCAGCAAGAGAAAAGGAGAGAGTTACCTACAAAGGATTCCCATAAGACTATCAGCTGATTTCTCAAAAGAAACCATGCAGGCATGAAGGAGCTGGAGAGTATTCAAAGTCATGAAAGCCAAAGACCTACATCCAAGATTACTCATCCCAAAAAGCTGTCATTCAGAATGGAAGGGCAGATAAAGTGCTTTCCAGATAAGGTAAAGCTAAAGGAGTTCATCATCACCAAGCCCTTATTATATGAAGTGTTAAAGCGACTTACCTAAGAAAAAGAAGATTAAAACTATGAATAGTAAAATGACAAAACTCACAACTATCAACAACTGAACCTAAAAAACAGAAACAAAAACAAACTAATGAGCAACTAGAGCAGGAACAGAGTCACAGAAATGGAGATTACATGGAGGGTTATCAGTGGGAAAGGACGTGAGAATGGGGGAAACGTACAGGAAATAAGAAGCAGAAGTGGTAGGTACAAAATAGACAGGGGGAGGTTAGGAATAGTACAGGAAATGGAGAAGCCAAAGAACTTAAATGTACGACCCATGGACATGAACTAAGGTGAGGAATGCTGGTGGGAGGGGAGAAAGAGGAGAAAAAAATATGGGACAACTGTAACAGCATAATCAATAAAATATACTTTTAAAAAATAAAGGATATACCAGAAAATGTAAAAGAAAACACTGATCTTTTTGGTTGGATAAGTATTTTGGGGGAGGGAACTACCCCTCTGCCTTATAATATGCTTAGCAGCATCGCCAGCCTCTACCCATTAGAGGCTGGAAGCATCCCCCCATCCCAGAAGTGACAAAAATGTCCCCAGACATTATTAAATGTCCCCTGGGGAGCAAAATCTCTTTCAGTTGAATCATTGTTCCAGTTTAACAAATTGGAAAGTTTCTTAGTGTGTGTTAATTAACATTAAAATGGGTAATGGTAATTTCATACACTTTGATGATAGGAATACAAAATGGAGCATCACTATTTTGATAACAGCTTTATTGGAATATAATTCACATACCATACAGCTCACCCATTTAAAAGGTACAATTTTTTAGCATATTAAAAGAGGGTACAATCATAACACAATCGCAAAATCTAGTGTTAGAATTTTTTATCATGCCAAAATAAAACCCAGTACCCACTAGCAGTCTCCCCACACCTCTCTGCCTGCCACCCTTGAATTAGCCCAAAGCAATACCTAATCTATCTTCTGTTACAATGATCTGCCTTATTCTGGACATTTTATATAAATGGAAATAGTGTGTGTGTGTGTGTGTGTGTGTGTGTGTGTGTGTGGTCTATCATGACTGGCTTCCTTCATTAAGCCTGATGTTTTCAAGAGTCATCCATGTTTTAGCAGATATCAATACTTCATTACAGGGCCAAGGTGGAGGCGTAGGTAGATATACACTTTGTCTCCTTGCACAACCAAAAGAAGGACAACAGCAAATTTTAAAACAAAAAATAACCAGAACTGCCAGAAAATCAAACTGTATGGAAGTCTGACAATCAAGGAGTTGGAGAGGAAACATTCATTCAGACCAGCAGGACGATCAGATGGGCAGCCAGGCGGAGAAGACACTGCAAGGCGATGGCTGGGGGACTGTGGTGGTCCCACATTTGTGTGCAGATAAACTGGGAGGAACAACTGGGGAGTGAGAGAGACCATGCAACCCAGGGTTCCCACGCAGGAAAAGAAAGCCTCAAAACCTCTACCAGTAAAAACCTATGGGGGTGGTGGCAGCAGGAAAAATGGCCAGTCTCACAAGGAGCTCATCTGAGAGACCCACAGGGTCCTAGAACATACACAAACCCACCCACCTGGGAATCAGTACTAGAAGGGCCCAATTTGCTTGTGGGTGGCAGGGGAAGTGACTGAAAGCCAGCCAAGAGCCAAGCAAATGGCATCGTTCCCTCTCTGATCCCTCCCCTACATACAGTGCCACAAGGCAGTGATGTGGGTTGCCCCGCACTGGCGAATACCTAAGGCTCTGTCCCTCACAACATAACAGGTGTGCCAAGACAAAAAAAAATATGGTCCAAAGAAAAGAACAGATCAAAGCTCCAAATATAGAACTAAGCGATGAAGAGATAGCCAACCTAACAGATGCACAGTTCAACACACTGGTAATCTGGATGCTCACAGAATCAGTGGAGTATAGTCGTAAAAGGGAGAAAAAGAGAAGGCTATGTAAAGTGAAATAAAACAAAATATACAGGGAACCAACAGTGAAGGGAAGGAAACAGGGACTCAGATCAACCATTTGAAGCAGAAAGAAGGAAGAAACATTCAACCAGAACAGAATGAAGAAACAAGAATTCAAAAAAATGAGGAGAGGCTGAGGAACCTCTGGGACAACTTTAAACATTCCAAGATACGAATCATAGGGGTGCCAAGAGAAGAAAAAGGGCAAGAATTTGAAAACTTATTTGGAAAAATAATGAAGGAGAACTGCCCCAATCTGGTGAAGGAAAAAGACTTCCAGGATGTACAGGAAGCTCAGAGAGTCCCAAAGAAGTTGGACTCAAGGAAGCACACACCAAGGCACATCATAATTACATTACCCAAGATGAAAGATAAGGAGAGAATCTTAAAAGTAGCAAGAGAAAAGGAGGCAGTTACCTACAAAGGAGTTCCCATAAGACTCTCAGCTGATTTCTCAAAAGAAACCTTACAGGCAAGAAGTGGCTGGAAAGAAGTAAAGTCGTGAAAGCCAAGGACCTACATGCAAGATTACTCTATCCCGCAAAGCTATCATTTAGAATGGAGTACAGATAAAGTGCTTCCCAGATAACTTTAACTTAAAGGAGTTCATCATCATCAAACCGTTATTCAATGAAATATGAAGGGGACTCATCTAAGAAAAAGAAGATGATGGAAAATATGAACAATAAAATGACAAGAAACTCACAACTATCAACAACTGAACCTAAAAAAACAAAAACAAAATCAAACGAAGCAAACAGCTAGAACAGGAGCAGAATCACAGAAATGGAGATCACATGGAGGGTTATCAGTGGGGAGGGGGAGGGTGGAGAATGGGGTTAAAGGTACAGGGAATAAGAAGCATAAATGGTAGGTACCAAATAAGACAGAGGGAGGTTAAGAATAGTATAGGAAATGGAGAAGCTAAAGAACTAATATGTATGACCCACGGACATGAACTAAGTGGGGGAATGCTGGTGGGAGTGGGCGTGCAGGGCAGAGGGGAATAAACGGAAGAAAAAAATGGGACAACTGTAATAGCATAATCAATAAAATACATTTAAAAAAACTTCATTACTTTTTTGCCAAATAATATTTCCTTGCATAGATATGGGATAATTCAGTAATTTACACTTTCTGGCTATTATAAATAATGCTTCTAAGGACATTTGTGTACAAGTTTTTGATAATTCTATTTTTAACATTTTTAAGAAATGATAAAATGTTTTTCGAAGTGGTCTTGCTATCTCACATTTGTACCAGCAATGTATGAGGGTTCCAAGTTCTCTACATCTTTGCCAATGTTTGTTACTGTCTTGTATTTTTATTGTAGCCATCCCAGTTCTTATGAAATGGTATAGTTTTGATTTGAATTTCTCTGAATGTTAATAATGTTGAGCATCCTTTCGTGTGCTTGTTGGCCATTTATCTTCTATAGAGAAATGTTTCAAGATATTTTGCCCTTTTTTCAGTTGGGTTATTAAGTTGTCAGAGTTCTTTATAAATATTCCGGACACAATTTTTTTTTAGAATATATCATTTGAATTTTTTTTTCCATTTTTTGCAATGCCTTTTTATATCATCATCAGAATAGCTTTTCTTTATTTTGATGAAGTCCTCTTTATTTATTTATTCTTTTGTTGCTTGCGCTTTCTATATGTACTTACAAAGGCATTATATACCCAAAGTCACAAAAATTTACTTGTATGCTTACTTTTTAAGAGATTTATAATTTTAGCTCTTACATACAGGCCTATAATCTATTTTAAGTTAATATTTGCATATGGTATGTGACAGAATTCAACCTCATTCTTTTCCATGGAGATGTTCAGTTGCCCCAATACCATTTATTAAAAAACCTTTTCTTTCCCCATTAAATTGTACTGGCACCAATATTTTTGAAAATCATTTGTCCACAAATATGAGTTTATTTCTGGACTCTCAATTCTGTTCCATTGACCTATATGTCTTTTCTTATGTTAGTACTGTATTGTCTTGATTATCATAGTTTTGTAGTGAGTTTTGAAATTGGAAAGTTGTGGTCCTCTGACTTTGTCCTTCTTTTTCAATATTGTTTTGAATATTCTAAGTCACTTGCACTTCAATATTAACTTTACTTCATCTTGTCAATTTCTACCAAGAACTCAGCTGAGAATCTCATAGACATTGTATTGAATTTGTAAATCAATTTGGGGTAGTGTTGTCATTTTAATACTATTAAGTCTTCTGATCAATGCATATGCAATATCTTTCCATTTATTTAGGTCTTCTTTAATTTCTTTTAACAATGAATTTCAGTTTGGTAAAGTACAAGTTTCACATTTTTTTTCTTAAATTTATTCGTAAGTATTTTATCCTCTCTTAATTCTATCCCTTTTTGTGTAATTCCATTTGATAGATTTGATGTCCAATTTTCATTTTTGGATTGCTCATTGCTAATATATAAATGTAACTGATTATTATATATTGATTGATCTTGTATTCTGCAAACCTGATATTTATTAGTTTTAATAGTTTTTTTAGTAGATTTTAAAATTATCTATAACCAAGATCATATATTCTGTAAATAGAAATAGTTTTACTTCTTTACCAATCTGGGTGCCTTATTTCTTTTGCTTGCCTTATTTTTCAGGTTACAACCTTCAGCACAATGTTGACTGGAAGAGATGAGGAGAGCATTTTTGTCCTGTTACTGGTGAGAAACAGAAAGGTACTTACTTTGTCACCACTAAGTATGATGTTAGTTGTAGGTTTTTTTAAGATGCTTTATATCAAGTTAAGTTCTCTTCTATTCCCATTTTATACATTTTTAAAATCATAAAATGGTGTTGAATTTCATCAAATGTTTTTTCTGCATCTATTGAAATGATCACTGGTTTCTGTTCCTTATTGTATTGATATTATTTCATTAATTAATTTTCAGGTATTGAATTAACACTGCATTCCTGGGATAAGTCAACTTGATCATGGTATAAATTCATTTTATATGTTGTTGGATTCCATTTTCTAGTATTTTTTAAAAAGTATTAAATGAACTTTATTTATTTTTGGGTTTTTTGGCATATTTATTGATTATGCTATTACGGTTGTCCCATTTTTTCTACCCTTTATCCCCTTTGCCCTGTACCCCATCCCATCATCCTCATAGCTCTTAGTTCATGTTTATGGGATGTACACACCAGTTCTTTGGCTTCTCAATTTCCTATGCTATTCTTAGCCTCCCCCTATTTTCTTTTTTCCTCAACATTTCTTGAGAAGAAAGCAAGGATCTCCACCCAAGACTACTCTACCCAGCAAGGCTATCATGTAAAAATAAAGGAGAAATAAAGAGCTTTCAAGACAAGAAAAAGCTGAAAGAGTTCATTACCACTAAATCATTGTTACAAAAAATGTTAAAAAGCCTGCTTTAGGAAGTAGAGGGAGAAAGAGAAGAAACAGTGGGATATAGTTAAAATAATAAAATGGCAATAAATATGTACCTAACAATGATCACTTTAAATGGCATAAATGTTCCAAACAAAAAACATAGGATAGTTGATTGGATCACAAAACAAGACCCACATATACAGGGTCTACAAGAGACCTAGCTCAGAATGGAAGATACACACTGACTAAAAGTAAAGAAACAGAAAAAGATATTTCACGTGAAAGAAAATGAAGAAAGAGCTGGGGTAGCAATACTTAATATCTGACAAAATAGACTTTAAAACAAAGGTTATGATAAGAGACAAAGGACAATACATAATGATAAAGAAATCAATCCAACAAAAGGATATAACCCTTGTAAGCATTTAACACCCAAAATAGCTCCTAAATATATAAAGCAAATTTTGATGGACATAAAAAAAGAGATTGAGAATAATGCTGTAATAGTAGGAGTTTTTAACACTCCATTAACATCGAAAGATAGATGTTGCAGACAGAAAATCAACAGAGTCATGGAAGCCTTAAATGATACACTAATCAAGTGGAGTTAATTGATATCTTCAGAGCATTTTACCAAAAAGCAACAGAAAATACATTCTTCTCCAGTGTGTGTGGAACATTTTCTAGGATAGCACACATGTTAAGACACTAAACAAGTCTCAATAAATTAAGGAACACTGAAATCATTTCAAGCATCTCTTTGACAATAATGTTATGAAACTAGGTATCAGTCACAAGGAGAACTGAAAACACACAAAGACAAGGAGGCTAAATAACATCATACTTATAATAAATGAATAAATCAAGTTCACCTGAAGAAATTCAATTTTAAAAAATAACTGGCTTAACAATAAGGTCAAGGAAAAAATCAAAAGATTTTTTCCTTGAACAAATGAAAATGAGAACACAACTCAAAAATCTATGGAACACAGCAAAAGCAGTCACAAGAGGGAAATTCATAGCAATACAGCCACCTCAAAACAAGAAAAATTTCAGATAAACAATCTAACTTTACATTTTAAATAACTTGAAATAGAACATCAAACAAAGGCCAAAGTGAATAAAAAGGAGAAAATAATAAAAACCAAAGCAGAAAAAAGCAAAATAAGCTCCAAGAAACAGTACAAAAGATCAATGAAACCAAGAGCTCTTTCTTTGAAATGATAAACAAAATTGACAAACTTCTACCAGACTCATCAAGAAAAAAAAGAGAGGACCCAAATAAAATCAAACGAAAGAGGAGAAGTAACAACTAACAGCAAAGAAACACAAAGGATTGTAAGCAAATATTATGAACAGCTATACCTAACAAATTGGATAACCTGGATGAAATGGATAAATTCCTAGAAACAAACAATCTTCTGAAACTGAACCAGGAAGAATCAGAGAATCTGAATAGCGAGATTATAACTAGTGAAACTGAAGTAATAATCAATACATTCCCAACAAACAGAAGCCCTGGACCGGATGGTTCACAGGTGAATTTTACTAAACAAAGGATTAATAAATATTCTTCTCAAACTATTCCAAAAAATTCAAGGGGAGGGAAGACTGTCAAGCTCATTTTATGAAGCCAGCATTATCCTAATTCCAAGAGCAGACAAAGACACTAAAAAGAAAGAAAATTATACGCCAATATCCCCGATGGACACAGATACTAAATTCTCAAAAAATATTAGTGAACTGGATCCAGTAATACATTAAAAACATCATAAAAGATGATTAGGTGGGATTTATTCCAGGGATGCAGGGTTGGCACAATATTTGTAAATCAACAAACGTGATATACCACATAAATAAAATGAAGGGTATAAACCACATAATCATATGAATAAATGTAGAATAACCATTTGATAAAATTTAGCACCCATTTACCATTAAAACCTCTCAGAGAAGTGGGTATGGAGGAAACATTCCTCAACATAATAAAGGGCATATATGATAAACCCACAGCCAACATTATACTCAATGACCAAAAACTACAAGCATTTTCCTTGAGTTTGGGAACAAGACAGCAATATCCACTTTCACCACTGGAAATGGTAATGGAAGTCCTAGTCACAGCAATCAGACAAGAAAAATAAGTAAAAGGCATCCAAATTGGAAAGGAAGACATAAAACTGTCACTATTTTCAGATGACATAATACTTTTTATAGATAACCCTAAAGATTCTACCAAAAAACTACTAGAACTGATAAATGAATTTGGTAAAGTAGCAGGATACAAAATATCTAGAACTAAGTTGCATATTTATACACCAATAATAAACTATCATGAAAAGAAACTAAGAAAACAATATGATTCACAATTACTTCAAAAAGAATAAAATTCCTAGAAATAAATTTAACCAAAAAAAAACAAAAAACAAAAACTGTACTCAGAAAATTATAAGACACTGAAGAAAATACAAATACATGGAAGTATATCTCATGTTCATGAATAGGAAGAATTAACATCATTAAAATGTCTGTACTACCCAGAGCAATCTATACATTCAATTCCAATCAAGATACCAATGGTGTGTTTCGCAGAACTAGAACAAGTATTGCAAAAATTTATATGGAACCACAAAAGATCCCAAATAGCCACAACAAACAGGAAAGAAGAAAGTTGGGAGGAATCACACTACCTGATATTAAACCATACTACAAAGCTATAGTAATCAAAACTGAATGGTACTGGCATAAAAAAAATAAACATATAGATCAATGGAACAGAACAGAGAGCCCCAAAATAAACCCATACCTTTATAGTCTATTAATATTTGGCAAAGAATGCAAAAACATACAATGGGTTTAAATGGTTTGGGACTACTGGACAGCTACATGCAAAAAAATATGAAACTAGACCAAGTTCTTATACCATACAGAAGAATAAACTGAAAATGAATGAAAGACTTAAATGTTAGAGTTGAAACTATAAAAATCCTAAAAGAAAACATAGGCAATAAAATCTCAGACATTTCCTGTAGCAATGTTTTTCTGATATATAGCCTTAGACAAGGGAAACAACAGAAAAAAAATAAACAAATGGGACTAAATCAAACTAAAAAGGTTTTGCACAGCAAAAGAAACCATCAACAAAATGGAAAGACAGCCCATGAATGAGAGAACATCTTCATGAACGCATTTGGTAGTGGGTTAATACAAAAAATTTATAAAGAACTTATAAAACTCAACACCAAAAAAATAACCAAGGACCTGAGCCAAGGACCTGAGCAGACACTTCTCCAAAGAGGGCTTACCTATGGCCAGCAGGCACATGAAAAGATGTTCAATATCACTAATCATCAGAGAGATACAAGAAAGACATACAAATGGCCACATACATATAAAAAAAAGCTCAGTGTCACTAATCATCAAAGAAATGAAAAATAAAACTAGGAGGTTTCTCCTCACAGCAGTCAGAATGGCTACCATCAATAAATCAACAGATCTAAGATGGCAGAGGAATAGGTGGAAGCTACACTACCCTCCCCCCAGGACCAAATTGGAATTACAAGAAAATTATAGAAAAATCATCCTGAATACCAACTGAACACTAGCAGGAGAGAAGTCTACAACCAAGGACAGACAGAAGAAACCACATTACCACAACATGACTGATAGGCAGTGTGGAGGCGTGAGAGGACTGGCTGGGCTCACATGGATGGTAGCTGAAGTCCTGGAAGAACATTTCAGTGGCTAGAGATTCCCCCTGAGAAGTGTGCAGTCTATACCCCAAGCTGCGTTCCCAAGCCTACAGCATCAGAACTGGGTAAGGAACACAAATAAATATGGCTGTGAAAAGATGTGGATTTTCTGTCCACCAGCAAGAAATGGCTAGAGAAGCAGAGAGCCTTGTAAAGGGTCAACATACAAAATTACATTTGCAGCCACTAACCCCAGGCTTGAGCAGAGGAAGGGCTAGTGGACTAGAGATGTGTGAGAAGAGTTTGGGGCTGATGGCTCTGGGGAGAGAATGGAAGGAACAGCCTCCAGCATCCCTGTGCTGAGTCATTCCCCATACTGCAGGAGCCATCTTTCTCAGGCAGAGCATCCCCCTACAAGTGGTATCAGCCTGAGGAAAAGCAATAGCCCCACTCACAGGAATCACTCTTGTCCCACACTGTGGTACTTATGCCCTGATGTTAAGGAGTACAGCTGGAAGATGTTCACTCTTTAAGACTAACAGAAAACCTGCAGGAAGATGTGGACCTTTGGGAGCTCTGAGACTTTAGCTGACACTCCACTGGGCCTACTGCTGGTTGAAGTTGCCTTTGGTGTACAGCCTGATTCATACTGCACACAAACAGGCCTAACAAAAGGAGCCACAAGCTGTGGATCACTGATAGCTCCGAACAGATGGCCCAGGGCCAGTCGCAGGCAGGGTTTGACTTAGGCCAGCACCAGGGTTTTGCAAATCTACCTAATACATAGAAACAAACACAAAGAGGCAGCCAAAATGGGAAGACAAAGAAACAGGCCCCAAATGAAAGAACAAGAGAATTCTCCAGAAGAAGAACTAGATGAAATGGAGGTATGCAATTTATCAGACAGTTTAGAGTAATGAGTACAAGAATACTCAACAGTATGAAAAAGACATAGAACCATAAAAAAGTACCAACCAGGAATAAAGAATGCAATATCTGAAATAAATAATACACTGGAAGGAATTAATAGCAGGTTAGATGAAGCAGAGATCGAATCAATGATTTGGAAGACAAGATAGAAAAAAACACCCAAGCAGAGCACCAAAAAGAAAAAAAATTTTAATGGGGAGAGCTTAAGAAACATTTTGGACAACATAAAGTGTAACAACATCTGCATCATAGGAATACCAGAAGGAGAAGAGAGCAAGCAAAGGATCAAGAACCTATCTGAAGAAATAATGATTGAAAACTTCCCTGATCTGGTGAAAGAAAATGACACATAAGTCCAGGAAGCTCAGAGAGTCCCAAAGAAGTTGGACCCAAAGAGGCCTTCACCAAGATACATCATAATTAAAATGACAAAGCTTAAAGACAAGGAGAAAATCCTAAAAATTGTAACAGAAAAGCAGGTAGTTACAGAGAAGGGAGTACCAGTTAGACTGTCATCTGATTTCTCAACAGAAACATTTCAGGCCAGAAAGGAGTGGTGTGAAATATTCGAGGTGATGAAGAGCAAGGACCTACAACCAAAACTACTTTACCCAGCAAGGCTATCATTTAAAATCGATGGAGAAATAGGGAGCTTCCTGGACAAGAAAAAAGCTAAAGGAGTTTCTTAACACCAAACCAGTACTGCAACAAATGTTAAAGGGCTTGGGAGGAAGGAAGGCAGGGAGGAAGGAAGCAAGGAAGGGGTGAATAAAGAGAGAGAGAAAAAGGAAGGAAGGAAGGAAGGAAGGAAGGAAGGAAGGAAGGAAGGGAG
>PVJD01006290.1:0-35376 GCA_004026545.1 Mormoops blainvillei
AAATAAAAGAACTTAGGTAAAAAACAAAAATCCAGCGTCATGATATTTGCTTTGGGAAAAGCAATCTCTATGTTTGGGAATGATATGAACTGCTTGCTTTTTTTGTATAGTTAATTACTCTTTCTAGGTACATGTTTTTAAGACCAGCAGCTAATATGACTTTTGTCTTGGGTTGGGTGGGGGCACAGAAAGGATTTTATGTGTCTGACTTCCTTAAAAAAAATTAAAGTCTTAGTGTGTATTGTGCCTGTCTTATTAGTTCAACCTTGCTCTGAGTTTTTAACCTATAAATTGAAGCAGTCCTATTTTCTGGTGCTTGTAAAATGTTTTTTAAGTCTTTAGTTAGAACATCCCATGCATTTACAAATTATTATTTTTCTACAGGAAAACCCCTAAGCTGTGTTTTGCCCTAAGTACTTGATGCCATTGATTTTAAGTGAAGTTGGGGAGCTTTTTGGCACATAGAAAGCAGTAGAATCCAGAATTTATAGAATTTATTTTTCTTTACTGAGGTAAAAATAAAAGATATAGCTCTGGCTGGTGTGGCTCAGTGGACTGAGTGCCAAAGTGCAAAGCAAAGGTTCGCCAGTTCAATTCCCAGTCAGGGCACGTACCCTGGGTTGCGGACCAGGTCCCCCGTAGGGGGGCACGTGAGAGGCAACCACACATTGATGTTTCTCTCCCCCTCCTTCTCCCTCCCTTCCTCTATCTCTAAAAATAAATAAAATCGTAAAAAAAGATGTCATTTTACTTAACCATTAAAAGGCCATCATCTAAAATCATTCTTTATAAAAGGGAAAGCCACCCTTTCTCTAGAAGCTCTTTGCCTGTTTGATGGGCAAGGCTGTTCATTGAAGTCTGAAGGACTTTGTGCTGGAAGGGAGTTCCTAGGTGTTAGTTTTCTTTTGCTTTTGATCATTGTAGTAGGTGAGTTTAAAATAATTTTAAAATTATCCATTAATGTAGTTTTTGCTGTTTAGAATGGAAAGTACAGACTTTTAGCCTTTAATAGGCCTCTTGAATTTGATGGTGGCCATGCTTAGCTCCTTACCCTCCTCCCCACCTTATATTTTATATTGCCCATCCCATTACACTTGGTTGTTGTAAAGTTTGTATTTCCTGCAAAAAGTATTTGAGTATTTTTAGAAATCAGAGTTGCCAGGTTTTGTCTGTCAGATGTATACTGTGAGAAACTCTGGAATGGTTATGGCGATAGAGGTTATCTGTTGGCTGATGGAAATGAAGGTGCTGTACAAAGAAGTTGGTGATGGTATATTTTTAGGTCTAAGTCAATGGAAGATCCAAAATGCATGGTCCACAAAGGGTTCCTTTGAATTGAGCACTCAAATGCATAGCCAAATTAACGGTGTGTATTTTATTTTTGGGTAGGTGGAGGGGATAGATAGGAAAAATACAGACAGTGCTAGTTCTTAGGGACATGTCATGGGGACCTTGCATGGGGGCACAGTGTGGTTAAAAGTATGGACAGGAGCTAGACGTGTGGCTCAACCATCTGCTTGTTGAATGCTCTTGGGCAGGTTCTGTAACATCCCTGGGCCTCAGTTTTCTCACTTGTACAAGGTCTGGCAATAGTAATCACCTCATGGTGGTTTTGTGTGCTGAACAAGTTAATTCATGATGAGTACTCAAGTGTATGATGAATGCTGTGTGCTAGATATTATTAGCTGTCATCTGTGTATGTGGCACATGAATTGCTACACATGAATATTTACGTTCATTGGAGACTTTTCAAACGTGGTTTACAGGGATTTTGATTTATACAGATTGTGATTTCTGTCTTTCCTCCATGGCACCACTGTCAACAGCCATCTGTGGGCAGATGGAAAAGTGTGGGCGCGTGTCCCTTCTTTGAAGTTATTGAGTCACGGGAAGGATCTTTGTGGTTGTATAGTGTGAAATTTCCTTTGTAAAGCTTGGTGTGACCAGGTATTTGCTTGCATGGAGCAGGTAGAGGTGAGGTGAAGTTGAAGTCTGAGTGAGAAGACAAGGTGTTGGTGAGCAGATTCCATCTTGGCTGTACACAAGGTTAGTCATTGCTTTACCTCGGGGGAAGCCCCTATGTTACCAGCGCCTAATGCTACGGTCTCTGACACACTTTGAAAAACAGACTCCAAGAAAGTAACAAGTGCACGCTGTACCTCTGCAGGGACGTAACTGTTTCCTTCTGTTAAACAAAGAACTGCTGTAGTTTAGTTAGGCATTTGATAGTATAAGACTTAGTGAGTTCAAAGATAGTCCTGTTCCAGTAGACTGGATTTAGAACGTGAATTGTTGTAAGGGTTCGGGTGCCTTGAGTCCATGCAGTTTAGTTTCTGGATATGAATACATGTTGAAGATGATGAGAATTCTCCTAGGCTTTTAACAAGGTTTCCAGTCCTCCACACCACGTAAAGTGCCAGTGTAAATGTTTTCCTTATTATTTCTGTTGTGAGTTAGTTTCTTGATATAAAATACTTTCTACCCTCAAGTTTGAAGTTCCACTTACAGAGGATTCTTGCTTGGCAGCATGCACTGTTAGAAATTGGAGTTATTCAATGTGAACATCCTTAAGAATTTTAAGAGCCTAAATAATTTTTACATTTCTCCTTAACAAAATGCATCTGTGGTGTAGTTTAATGTTAAACACGTATGCTGTTATTGCCAAAATTCAAAGCAAAAAAAACAGCACACAGCTTAGATATATTTCTTGCAACTTTCAGTTTAGGTTTAGACAACTTCACTCACCACGCTATTGTGGATTTTTTGTTGTTACCGTCTGGAAGAGTATTTTACAAAGTAGGGATTAGTGCTGTTACAGTTTTAAATTCTAGAGCTGCCTTGACTGAAACATATTCTTTGCTTAAAGCAATAAGAAGGGAGCAAAATTGAGGAATGGAATATTATGTGTGGTACCTTTAACAATCACATAAAATAATTGTAGAATTAAATATAAAGGTAGATGTGTTCAACCTACTTGTTCTTTCTAGTTATCTAAATAGTTGCCATTTGTGGTTGCTGTACTTTTGTTTTTTATAGATCGAAAGGTCTTTCTGGGATCGTTTTCCTTTTGCTTTTACCTGAAGGACATTAAAGTTTCAATATAGGTTTACTGGGATTGGATGAATCTTTTAGCTTTTGTATGTTGGAAAATGTCCTTCAACATCTCACCCTTATTTAAGGAAAGTAGTTTTATTTTATGAGAATTGTAGAATCACATGTAGTTGTAAAGAAATGCTCCACTCCACTGTCTCTTGGTTTGCATTGGTTTTGACAGGAAGTCTATTGTTATTCTTTCCAAGAAGTGCCATTCTCCCCAGTTTACTTCTTAAGAATTTTTATTCTGTCATTCAGTGTCCCTTGATAAAGTTTTTAATTTTATTTTTTAATATTTCCTGTGTTTGGAGTTCACTGCGTTTCTTCATTCTGTAGATTTCATCAGTTTTGGAATCTTTGGAGCCAATATTTCTGCAAATATTCTTGTGCGTGTGTCCCTCTCTCCCCCTTTCAGGATTTCAGGTTCACGTATATTTGGCTTGTTGATAATCGCCCGTCTGTTCATTTGATTCCAGTCTTTTTATTTTTTCTCTGTGTCATTTTAAGTAGTTTCTACCCCAGTTCTATAGATAGGTACTTTCTAATGTAAAAGATTGTTGGTTCTATTTTGTTAGATTTTGATCTTTGTATTATCTTCAGTGTCTTTCCTGATATGCTAATATGTTTTGGCTTGCTCTACTTTCTTGAATATAGGGAATACAGTTATAATAGATCCTTTAATACGCTTGTCTCCTAATTCCGTCATCTGTTATTTCTGGTTCAATTTAATTTGTATTGATGTTCCTCCTCAGTATGGGGGTGTTGTTCTCCTTTTTTCTATTTTGCTTGTCTGGTAATTTCTTATTCGATGTCTGGCATTCTGAATTTTCTTTGTAGGGTGCTTGATATACTTGTGTTTCTCTATCTGTTGTTGAGCATTGCTCTAGAGTGTGATGGTGTTACTGGGAAGCAGTGTGATCTTTCTGGATCTTGGTTTTCAGCTTTGTTAAATAGGGCCGGAACAGTGCTTGGTCTAGAATTAAGTTTTTCCCACTGCTGAGGTGTAGAACTCAGATGAGGATTTGCTCGATGCCCTGTGATCATGATGGTCACCGTTTTGGCCAGTCGGTACAGGCGTTGCCCTAGCCCTGTGTGGGATTTGGGGACTGCTCCCTTTCTTCCTTGTTCTGCGCTCCCTTAGGTGGTTTTCTCACACACATGTGCTCACAAGTACTCAGCAAGTACATGAGGAGGACTGTTGGCAGATTCCAGAGTTTTCCACATGACTCTTCTCTCTCTGGTACTTTGCCTGACAGATTCTGTTCAATCCTTGACCTCCCCGAACTCTCAACTCGTTCTCCTCAACTTGGATTCCTCTAGAGCCTACTTAAATTTCCCCTCCTTGTGCAGTGGACCATAATTTCTCAAGGCAGTCAACTGGGCAGTCGGTTGTTTCCCATCTCTTGGGATTCCAGTGATGTCAGTTGTCTTGTGTGGAGTTTTAGTTCTTTCAGGCTGGAAGTAAATCTTGTCCCTATGACTCTGTCTTAGCTAGAAGCAGAAGTTCCTACCTGTTATTTGAATGCTAAATGAGAGAGAGCAAAACACACCACCAGGAAATGTAACTACAGTAGTCTCCCCTTTCCCTCTTTTATGTGGTTTCAGTTATTCGCGATCAGCTGTAGTCCAGACATTAAGTGGAAAATTCCAGAAACAAAAAATTCTTAATTTTTAAATTGTGCCATTCTGAGTAGTGTGAACCTCGTGCTTTTTCATGCTACCCGCGATGTGATTCATCCCTTTGTTCAGCATATTCACATATTAATACACACCTGCTGGTCACTTATTAGCCATCTCAGTTTTTGACTGTGGTGGTATTGGGAAGCCTTGTGTTCAAGGAACCCTTATTTACTTAATGATGACCCCAAAGTACAAGAGTAGTGACATTGGCAATTCAGATACGCTGAAGAGAAGCTGTAAAGTGTTTCCTTAAGTGAAAAGGTTTGTTTGTAGTTATAGGAAAAAACATGGTATTTTAGGGTTCAGTACTGTCTGTGGTTTCAGGCATCCACTGGAACTTGTCCCCTGCAGAAAAGGAGGGACTGTTGTACTATGTTTGCACGTTATCATAGTCATGGTCATAACCTTTTCATTTAATTTTTGTTAGTAAAAGAGAAGTGTGAATTGCCTTAAGTAAAACCTACCCGTAAGTAGAAAAATCTCACTCCACAAGAGAGCATGTGACTTAGAGATCCTTCAGACTCTGAAGTTGAACTTTTAGAACCTCGGTCTCTGAAAGAAGAACTGTCTCTTGGTAATATATTATGATACTAAATCTTACCTCAAGTTTCATGAAACACCTGGAAAGTTTTATCATGCCTTTTTTATAGCTAAGTCAGCAAATGTTCAATGTACCTTACCAATGACACGTTTCTTAAAAGTAACAAAGTCAGGATTTGACTCGAAGTCTTCATATCTGCAATGCTGGACTTTTCCATTACACCGTGTCACCTTCCACCAGGGGTATCAGATGTAGACCGTACTCTGACAGGTACTTCCTAAACAGACAGACTGCAGAAGGGCACTCCTTTTGGAGCTCGCCCAGTACCTGCTCTGGTGAGCTGAATCTGGCGGGATCACAACCCCATTCACTGCCTCAGCTGAGTACCTTGGTGCAGTGCACATCCCTTGTGGCTTCTCAGATCATATAACGTAGTAAATCTCATTTCTTCCAGTGTTTGTATTCCTTCTTTGATGAAATAAAATATTTTCTTTATTGTAAACCAAGCAGTAGATAGAAAAGAGGAGACTCTTCCTACTCTTGCTGTGCTCTAGGCTCCATGGCGGAGCTCCTCTTGTAACTTTCTGACACAGTGAGATGGGAGACGGGAGCTGGGAGCCAGCTGCGGGCTTCTCAGCCAAAATAACGCAGAGAGACAGGCCCCTGTGCCTGGGGCTCAATCAGTCTGGTGTAGCTGGATGCTATGAAACTGCATTAATAAGATGATGAGCATCTTGGGGCCTGGACTACTTGCCTGTGGGAGGAGACAACAGCTGCTGGAAACCTGCAGAGCAGGAAAGTTAAGCCTCTGGGTTATCCTCCGGTGGGGCTCAGTCTTGACACATGAAGTGGTTGTTTAGGCGGGGTGCTTCCAGAGGGCCCTGGTATGTTTTGGGGCTTTGTCTGCCTGACCTTACCAGTTACTTAATAACTTTTCTTTATCAATATGGGGAGCTTGAGAGGAGGGTTCTGTCGTTATTTAGAAAGGGTACATGTGTTTGTTTGTTGGTGGAAAATTAGCAGGCTTGAGTATAGTTATCTGTCTTGTAGAAGCCTCAGAGTTGACACAGCATTCTTGTAGTTGATATAAAAAGTCACCCGTAGTGAGAGTAGAGTGTTGTACTGCACATCCCCTCACATCCTCTTTCTAGTGACAGAAAGGACACTTTGATTGACAGGGCCTGTAGGGACGGTGTGGTGGGCTGGGAGCTGTGCAGACTTCAATTTGGACCAGCCCAGCTCTGCAGACTTACAATTACCAACAACCCAGGCGAGTTTTAGAATTAAAGGAAATAACCTCTCAGCACAAGTAGGAGCCTGGTGTGCTTTAGCATTGACCCCCAAATCATTCTAAGCCAGGATGTGCTCAGAAGCATTGAGTGTTGACTGCATGCATGGCGAAGGACAGTACTAGCTACTTCCCATTATAAGAAGAAGCAGACGAGCCCCTGTCCTAACTTTTAAGAAAACAACCCCCAATCTTCGTTTCTTTCTTTTTTTTAATATCAAGGGAGGAGTCAACTTTAAATATAAGAGGTTCTTTGCTAATTAAAAGGGATTCGGGGGGACTATACTATTTGAAAGCTATCACTGTTATTTTCTGGTTTTGATCAGAGGCTTTTAGTATAAATTTACACTGGCTCCTTCCTGACTGAAGTTTTAAAATTATCATGGAAGTTAAGTGTATGTTAAAGCATCATGTATCTGGCCTGGGTAATTTGGGCTGGGGTAGCATATTTGATGTATAGGGAGTAATACTACATAGGAAGCTAAGCAGGGAGAGATGTATCTTTCCTGGCCACTTTTTTGACTGTGTGCAGTTTATTTCAAAGTCAACTTTACTGTTAATATCACCCTTTTGGAATGGTGTATGAAGCTTTTTCATTAGTGAAACTGGCTTTTCTGCTAGATGTGGGATTCTGTCTAGAGAAGTCTTTGTAGATGCCCACTTCTTCTGCATAGACATGCAGCACATTAATAAGAGGTCCGTGCCCCTGGTTTTGAGTGTGAAGGAGGGAACAGGAAACATGGGGCCTGCCCAGAGCACATGTCCTCTACACAGTGTGAAAGATGGCAAAATACCTTTGATGTAATTGGCCATCAGCTGCTACTGAGGACACTTTTTTAGACATGTGGGAATGGGCATTGGCCTGCATAATTTGCCTTAAGGTTCCTGGTAAGCTCACAGGCTTCTGACACACTTATTTGTTTAAGGAAAATGGCTAGAACTTCATCAGAGACAGTTTTATTACTGCTGTGACCATTTCCTTTTTCTGTTAGTTTGGAGATCTGATTGCAGGGATATTACTTGTATTCCAATCCCCCCCACTCCTCTGCCCCAGGCAAATTATGGTCTAGCATGCTTTATGGTTGCCACGGAAACTGGGTACCAAATTCTTTCCTTCTTCCTATATCACAGCGCTTCCTAGTCTTTTAAATATGAATGTCTGTGTCATGTCCTTTTGCCCTTCTTACCTTTTATACCCATAAAGGACAGATGTAAACAAGCCCTTCATCTTTTCAGTAGTATCTGACCCTCATGGAAAAACACACAGTACTGGTTCTCCAGACATGCTGGGTTTGGAGTCACCTCGCCTGCTTGTGAAGGTGGTGACAGCCATTTGTGTCACTTGTGGTTCACATGAGTGCGTGTGCGGGGGTTGTTAGATAGGGCTTCTTTTGCAGAATGTTCCTTGATGTCATTACCTCACTTGGCTGCTTAGCAGCTCAATTAAAAGCAGTGCACATTGTTGCAGCTAAGATGGGAGAAGAGTGTTCTTACTACCACAGCCCACATTTCTGTTTCCTCCCTCTCTCCTTCCCTCCCTCTCATGTTTATGGTAGAAATGCAGGGTGGCCCACCAGAGAGGATCTAAAGGATAGGTTAAGGAGGGAAGGCAGTGAACTAAATGACTTGCTAGGGGAGAGATTTTGGTTCATTTCTGCTATTAGAAATTTAAAGAGGAGATTGTAATAATAAGAGGGTTTTATTTTTCTTGGAATAAGGTAAATATCAGGCAGAGTATTTTCTTTTTTGCTTCAAGATCAACTGCTTTGATTTGCATAGACTTTGTTTAAGGAGTGTGATGTTCATAAAATGCTGTGGCAGTTTTGTCCCACTAGCTTAAAGTCCAACTACAGAGTTGGGTGTAGAGTCATCATTGTCAGGATGGGATTTTCTTGAGCATGTTTGTGTGTGGTGGGAATTGACCAGTCATCACTCAGCTGGGATATCCAACCTTTTGGTGTCTCTTCGCCACACTGGAAGAAGAGTTGTCTTGGGCCACACGTTAAATACATTGTGACACCTATTCACACAAAAAAATCTCATACTGTTTTAAGTAAATTTACAATTTTGTGTTGGGCCGCATTCACAGCCATCCTTGGCTGCATGCTGCCCTCGGGCCGCAAGTCGGACACCCCTGGTATGCTGCTGTGTCACTCGAGCTTTAAAAAAACTAGGCCCTCAGCCCCCTCCGAGATGGGAAGTCCTTACTTATTTTTGTACCCCCAATGGCTAGAGGAGTATGTAGCATGCAATAAATGTTTGCATGTTTTTGTGAATGTAAACAAATTCTAAGAGTAGCCAACTAAAGTGTAAGGAAAGGAAGCTTTCCTCGAGGACTCATTATATTTGAGAAGCACATATTCCTACTTAGACCTTTGCGGATCTTTCACACTTTTTATCATATTGGAAGGGAGGGATATGCATCATGTGCGCTTGTCTCCTCTTTGTGTGTTTTTGAAGTATTACCCATACTTATTGTTTTGTTTAAAAGGGTTTGGAAAGAACTGAGCAAACTTTTTGGTCATAATATGTACTGTACCCTTCATCCCCCCCCTGCCCCCATCTTGTTTTCCATTCCCCTCCTTATCTGTGTTCTTCTATCTGGTATTCCCTTTAGTACTCTCTGGGTCTAAAATTCCACATCACTCTGTATAGAAACCAAAATACAGCTTGTAAACTTACTCCTCTCCTGACATACTTAGGACATAAGGAAGTGCCTGTTTTTAATTCCACAGCAGATTCCGGAGTCCTCAGACCAGAGTATAAGACCACAGGATTTCCATCAGCCGTCATTAGTTAGTGATGAGGAGGGGGAAAATGCCTTCTTGCCTGAAAGCTCTATGGCTCTTCTTGAGGTGCCAACTTAAGGTTGGCTGTGGTTTTAAGCCTTTAACCTGGGCATTGAATTCCGTGATAATAACTCTTAATCTTTGATAATGATGGTGATAAACATGTCCCGCATTTTCCCCTTGTTGTCTCATACTCTCAGATTTTTTTCTCCCCCAGAGGTAAAAGAAGACCTAGCTTTCGCCTGTTTGTGTTCTTGGAGTTTAGTTTTGGGAGAAAATTTCTGTGAACTTTAAGTAGTATATAGGACCACATTATAGAAGGCTGCAGTTATGTAGAATTAATATTAATATTAATTCCTGTTGTTTACTGTATGTAAAATGTAGAAAGAATGAAAACATTTAAAAGGAAAATGAAAGCCAGCTCTTAAAAATGAGACTTTGTCCTGTTTTCATACGTGGTTTCAGACATTTTTGAAATACATGCAGACCTTTTAAGATGTTGCTTTTTTCATAGGAAAAAACTATTCTTTTGTGTATGTTAATAGCATGTCAGGTGCTTTACTGAGACAAGTTAGTTGTTTTCTGATAGTTTAAAAAACACTCTAAGCAAGCATTGGCTTTGAAGTGAATGATATCAGTCTGTGCTGTGGTTATTGGGAATCTTGCGTCTACTTCTGGGGGTGGCAGACTACTGGGCGTTCTTTCCAGGGCAAAGCCCACCTTGCCCTGAGTTCTCCTACAAACTCTTGGGGAGTGCATGATCTGTCAGTGATGCTTAAGTAACCATGAGCATGATTTAGGCCAATCTTGGTGATTAGTTTGTGGTATATGCATTAAACTTAACTTTTTAAAAAGAAATCCTATCAACTTGGAACAATGCTGGATGGAAATTTAGCAGTTTTAAAATGTATGTTGTTTTCAGAGTCATTCTTTCACTAGAACATAGTTACAGATTTGTGCAGCCTGTTATTTTGCCCCCAAGAAATACGTTTGCATTCATTGTGACAGCCTGCAGACTACTGGTATGTTGTAGGGCTGTAATCTGCTTGTTGTTCTGGCAAATGCCGTTGTGTGATGTGGACTGGCACTTGGCCTTTCTGGGGCTTGTACTTAGTTCCCTTTGTTAGGGATTTGAGCCGCCTTGGCCATAATTTCTCTTCTGATTCTCATTACTCATGCCTCCTACAGTTCAGTCTCATTGAACTAGGCTGGGATAAATAGAGCCCTTATATATCATCTGAATGTGAGATCATCCTGTTTCATAGATGAGAAATTTAAGCTTTAGAGAGGACTGTGGCACTGTGAGTCCTTATGATGAGAATGTCTAGTCATGTTTGAAATGATTTAGGAATCAAAATGTACATTGATCTTTTCCAGGCAGCCGAAACCTATACGTCTCCTAAAAGGTGCCCTCCCGCTGTGCGAGTCTGGGCTGTTTGAAGGGGAGGGTAGCCCGGCAGGCTTTCCTTTTCTGCTGGAGACCCATTTCTTTTGATGGTCAGGAAGAGTAATGACAGCATACTCATTGAAGGCTGGCACTTGTCACTTTTTGTGTGACCCTTTTCATCACCACCAGACCTCTACCACCACTACCTTTGGTGTAAATAAGTGCTTTTCCATGTTATTCAGATTTCTCGGTTCAAACCTCAGGTGGGCAGGGCAGTTTTTTTTCCTAAGTTCATGGTTTTAAAAATGAAATTAGTATACAAAGAAAGTATTTAAGACCAGTAGTATAGTTTTCTCTTTAAAGGAGCAGTTTAAGAAATGAAATTTACAGATGTTAGATTGATAATGACACCATGGATCTTCCTAAGAGGTTATATCTCTCTCCAGTGTTAACCCTTAATCGGAGAACATTGAATCAGAACCATGAGCAGAAAACTGCTTGCTTCTGTTGAAATCCTCTTACACCATTAGCCACTAACGGTATGCCAGTGGGAATGGGCACACTTCTCTTATTCGATAAGACCAACGGGGAGCCTGCTTCCGGGCATGCTTGGCTAGGTAAGCCGGCTAACCCTGCTGGGCAGTGCCTGTGTATTTTGGTTAAGCAAACCAGAACCTACAATTCATAAGGCACCAGTGTAGCAGCCTTTATGGTGTGGTGCTACTTTTGGAAGTAGAGTTTATCAAAAAATGAGAGGATGGATCTACAGTTGTTAATTTAATTACCAAATCTGTTCTTTTTAATTTACAACATAAAGTAGATCTTTGATACTGCCTCACCAATTAAACCAGTCTTCACGTCCCTATAATATGGTATAATAGAGCACAGGCTTCGGAATAAGGTAGGTAGTCGCCCGCCTCCCTCCCTCCCTCCCTCCCCTTTCTTCTTTGTATTTCTGCTCTTAAAAGCTACTTATAGTCTCTGAGCCTCCATTTCTTTGTCTGATAAATGGCAAATGTAATACATCCTTTATAAACTTGGCTCTAACCCAGGGGTCGCCAGCCTGAGCACACAGGAGAATCACCTAGAGGACTTTTAAAAAAACAACTTGCTGGACCGCATCTCCATAGTTTGTGATTCAGTGGATCTGAGGTGAGGCTGAGAATTTGCATTCTGATAAGCTCCCAAGTGATTCTGATGCTGCTGGTTGGAGGATCACACCTGGATAACGAGTGCTATGTATGATTTGAAGCGCCAAGCATAATACTATTCTTCAATAAATAATAAATATCCATTTTGTATATAGTTGCCGTGTCAATGGACAGTGACTATTCCTGTGGTTAAGAGTTCTTGAGGCCATTTAGCCTTTATCTAGTAGATACAGCTTTGCTGCCTAAATGCTTGATCTCACAGAAATAGTCTCTTATTTCTGTTTGTTAGTTTGTATGACTCCTGTAGGTAAGAATTAAAATGAGCTTAACTGATTTTTCTTTACTTTGGCGTACTCTGTGATCATTTTGTTGTTTTCAGGTTTGGGTTCTCCTTTGTACAGCCTTTCAGTCAGACTCACTGTCATACAGATTCTCTATTTCTGCCCTCCTCTTTCCATTATAGATACTTGAGTTTAAGCCTTGGCAGGTATTCTCTGGCCTGTTTGAGACCATGCCTTTTGAGACGTTTTTCTTTATAGGCCCCCAATGTTTCCTTCCTCAACTTGTTCATCTGCCTTGTGCAGAAGCAGAAGTGTAATAATGTCTTTCCTTCCCTTGCGGTTTATTTGAAATTATTTATAGACCAGTCACAGTCTGTACACCCTCTCACCCCGCGCGCCACCCCCCCTTCTTCTTCTGCTGTAATTTCGCTGTAGATAGTTGCTTCTGTGCAATATGCACTACTTAAGGGCATGCCATGTAAGTGGAAGTATTTTCCTGCTGCTAACAACTAACCAAAGCAGACAGTGTGATTTAATCTCAGATTACCTTTCCAAGGGAGTATCATAGGCCGGCTTTAATTTCATGTCTGTAAGATTATTCCCAGCTCCCCGTAGGTAACAGCAGTAGATGATGATCCCTTTTGGCCAGGAAGATGCACCTAAACTCTGTACCCTATAGGTCTCCCACCCTCCCCCGACCCCCATGGTTTTTCCTGCACAACAACAATAGTATGCCCCCACAAGTTATTTGAAGTTATTTCCTCTTTTGTCTTACACTTAGTATTCATGGGTGGTATTCTGGCTGACAGTTAGACAATGCGATATCCATTATATCTCTGTTTTGATGATTCTTCCATGCCTGAAGAGTTGTTCCCATAGCCCTTTCCAGGGTGTATATCTGAGTGTGTGTGTTTTGTGTGTTTTGTGTGTTTTGTGTGTGTGTGTGTGTGTGTGAGAGAGAGAGAGAGAGAGAGAGAGCGAGCACGCATGAGAGAACGAGATGGAATGGGTTGGAGAATATTGACATGTGTATGTGCCGGTGCGCCTCTCTTTCTTTCCCCCCATTTCACAGGTTCCAACTTACATAAGATTTCATGTAATTTATACCCAGCAGGGGAATCTACTCATAAAGCACATATAGCTCTGTAAGTCTTATCTCCACCTTTCACTATGTGCTTAACAGTTTCTTTGGTTTACAAAGCAAGTTGTTTGAGACCAGAGGAGGAAGGAAGACACTAAATAACACTATAGGTGTCCCTTGGTGCATAGAATTCATCCTTGTAGTCTTGTTTGCTGTGAAGGGCACTTCCATATACTAATCAACATTTTCTCTGTGGCTTATCTTTTAAAATGGAATTTGTTGTATTTTTAGCCTTATGGGGATTTTTAGGAGTGGTAGTATCTCCCAGAGGATTTTGCACAGAGATCAGATGGAGCCAGTTCCTTCAAGGAGCTGATGGGGAGAGAGTTTCACAAAATAGGGTGAAGGGAAAATAGGGTCAGCTGTTATCTCTGTTTGTTTTAAGCACAGCTAAGTGTGGCAGGGAATGCATTGATATGCCATTGTCATGACAACAAAGGCTTCCCCAACCCCCACCCCCACCTGCAAGATGAACCCATTCAGTCATCCAGGGGTTTCAGAAATCCTTTATGTGAATTCCATGGACTTTTAGAAAGTATTCTGATAGAATATTATTGTACATTCTTTAATAGTATTTAGTAGTAGGTTATTTTGCTCATGTCACCAAATATCCTTCTTGAGATGCTGGTTCCTCATCTCTACGGGGTGAAGAGAAGATGCTTAACTGAAGTTGCCCTCCATATTTTTGCTTCTCCATCCTCAAGTTCAACCATCTGCAGATGGAAAATATTTGGAAAAAAATATTACATTGTTGCTTATGTGTACTCTATACTGACTTTTCTATTATTTTAGGGAATAATAACAAGAGAAAAGTCTTGTTATTATTCCCTAAACAATACAGCATGACAGCTATTCACCTAGCATTTATATTGGATTATAAATAATCTAGAGATGACTTAAAGTGGAACAACAAATCATTGTTCCTATCCCTTCCTCTCTCTCCGTAAAATAGAAAGTAAAAGTATATGGGAGGTTCTGCATAGGTTGTATGCAACTACTACCAGTTTACATAAGGGACTTGAGCATCCTTGGATTTTGGTATCTGTGAAGGTCCTGGAACCAGTCGCCTCAGATACCAAAGGATGAATCCATGGAACAGTGTTCTGAACTTTTTGAAAGAGCTTCCTATGTTGGGACATTTCCTTGAAGTCTTGTGGTGTGTCTTACTTAATTCATGATATATTTGCCCTCCAGTCCATAAATACATTTGGGTTTATTTTAATAGAAACATGTTTTAAGTTACAACCAAGTAAAATCTTTAATTCTGGCTGATTTAGACTTCCTGGTTGTTAGGTTACATTTGAATGTTAATCCTCTCACTCCCAGCTTTATTGAGATATAATTAACATAACATTGTGTAAAGTTTAAGATGTATGTAAGAAACATCCAAACCTGCAGAGAATTTTTATGAGTTTATTCCAGCCAGAACTGATAACAATGGCTGGGAAGTAAAATCTCAAATTTTCCAGAGAATGTCAGTTTGCAGCTTCTGTTATGCATTTGGAATTAAGGAGGGAAAGAAATAAAGGTTACAAGAAAATGGGAAAAAGCAAAGTGGGGATTGCATTAAGGATAGTTAAAAAGATTTTGTGCTCTCTTCAGGGTGGTTACTTTGAAAAAAGAGGCATATCAAAGGTGTGTTAAGTTAGATGCACAGGAACAGTGGACAGGCCTTGCTTAAAGGCAAAAATAAATCTTTTACCAAAGACATTATATATGCTTGACTACCCACCATGACCTGCCCAGTTAGGGATTTATGATCAGATTACCCTATGAGGTTACTTTTCATAGAACCCCCTTTTTGCCCACATGTACAACCTGATGATTTGGTGTACATATTTTGTGAAATAATGGCAACAATAAGATAACATCCATTACCTCATATAGTTACGTGTGTGTGTGTGTGTGTGTGTGTGTGTGGTGAGTGACTTTTACGATTTAGTGTCTTCAGCAACTTCCAAGTATACAATACAGTATTACTAAATGTAGTCACTGGGCTGTACATTATATCCCCAGAACTTTTCTTTCTTTCTGTGTGTGTTTTTAAAGATTATATTTATTTATTTTTAGAGAGTGGGGAAGGGAGGGAGAAAGACAGAGACAGAAACATCGATGTGAGAGAGAAACATCGTTGGTTGCCGTGCCTCAACTGGGGACTGAACCCGCAACCCAGCCATGTGCCCTGACTGGGAATCGAATCTGCAACCTTTCCCTTTGCGGGACGATGCCCAACCAGCCGAGCCACATCGGTCAAGGCCAGAACTTATCATCTTATAACTGGGAGTTTGTACCTTGAGCACCTTCACACATACACACAGAGGCAGCCACCCATCTATTTTATGTTCCTATGCATTCAGTTTTTTTTTTTTTTTTAAAGATTCCACATATAAGTGAGACCACACAGTATTTGTCTTTTTCTTTCTGACTTCCTTCACTAAACATCATGCCCTCAAGGTCCATCCATGTCATCATAAATGGCAGGGTTTCTTTTTTTTTATGGCTGAATAATATTTCATTGTATTTGTAAATTTATTGGGGTGACATTGGTTAATAAAATTATAGGTTTCAAGTGTACAATTCTGTGATACAGTCTCTATAGTGCATTGTGTACCCACCACCCAAAGTCAAATCACCTTCCATCATCACATATTTGACCCCTTTTACCTTTTACTTCCTCCTACCTCCTTCCTTCTGGTAACCACCATACTGTTGTCTGTGTCTGTGAGATTTTGTCTGTCTTTCTTTGTTCCATTTGTTGCTTTATCCCACATATGAGTGAAATCATATGGTTCTTGACTTTTTCTGTCTTTATTTCATTTAGCATGATATTCTAAAGATTCATCCATGTCACAAATGGTGGTATTTCATCTTTTCTTGCACCACATTTTATGACATCTGTCTCCTGACAGACCTCTTAGATTGTTTTCATGTCTTTGCTATTATTGTAAATAATGCAGCGATAAACATGGGTTGCAGATATCTCTCTGAGATAGGTGGTTTTCCTTCCTTTGGATATATACCCAGAAGTAGGATTGCTGGATCATAAGGTAATTCTATTTTTAGTTTTTTGAGAAACCTCCCTACTGTGTTCTACAGTTGCTGTACCAGTTTACATTCCCACAAGCAGTGCATAAGGGTTCTCTTCTCTCCACATCCTTGCCAGCCCTTAGCTTTTCACATAGTTTTTTCTTATTATATTTACATTCTGTTTTGACATTCACTTAAAATGAGCTCAGTTCATGGAGAAGGGGAACTAGTCCTCCCCTGAGCTGGCATGTGATCTCGCACCCCATATGTGGTGCCACCAGACCTGGCTTTTCGGTAGACCCACCCAGGCTCTCTGGGCCCACTGGGAGCCTAGCTGCTTGCCTGCCTTGCCCTCTCTGGCTGGGTGGCTTTATTGTTTTATTGTTGAGCTGATCAGCATTGAAACCCAAGGGGTGTGAGGTTATCTTTCTTTGTAGTTGTTTGCTTTGAGTAGGGGAGGTCAGGAAGGAATAAATTGTACCTTTCTTCCTGGAAAGTTCTCTGGTGGTAAATGATTGCCTTACCAAACCTATTTCTGTCCCAGAGGGAAGTTGTTTCAGGGGCTGGCAGGGAGTGACAAAAACTGAAGTTCCAACCCACGCCCTTGTGTAGCCTCAATCATATTTCATTGTCTTGCTGTGGCTGGCTTAGACTGCTCTTCATGAAACCCAAGGTTTCATCTTTGGACCGGGAAGACAGTGTGAGGTCTCTTAATGAGTCAGGTGCATCTCTTTAAGGCACACGTGTTTGTCCTTCATTTGCCTGTTTTCTGCAGTCTCTTTTCTGTCTAGCTCAGTCACACCGCGGAGTCTGCCTCAGTTCCTTTTTCAGATGCATGCTTACTTGTGCTTACATTGTGGCACAGTGAAATAGTTACTGGGCTTGTCCATATCCTCTCCTTTGTTGAAGCAGAAACTGAATGAGGAGAGGCTAGGTATTCTGAGTTTTCTGAGTTAATTTCCTATTCAGTCATTGCCATACTCTTCTGTGAAGTGCATTTACAATTTTCATTGCTTATTGACCAGTCACTGAGTAATGTTTTGTTTTTTGATTCCCAGCTCAAGTTTGTTGATGTCTCTATAATCCTAAATCTGAAACATCGTGGAAATCTAGAGCGGGGAGATCCCACTTACTTGGTGACACCAAGAGCCACAGTGATACCCCCTGTTCTGTGTATAGTACTCATTTTGTAGTATTTTCTGATTTTAAAATTATATAACAAAAAAGAAAACAAGCAGTAATGTGGGGGGAAAGACCTGTGAAGTTAGACTACTGTACACTGTGTTGTATCTCAGACGAGTGTCCTGTGTTACCTGCAATTGTGTAAAATGTGAGATGAAACAAAAGATACACTTGAGGACAGGAGCAGTTGAAGGAATAAGCTGGGAAAGTGAATTACTATAAATTTTTAAACCAATAGTTCCTCAGTATCAATGCGGTGGGGGCCTTTCTTGGTGTGAGGTCACTGTAGCTGCTCTCCGAGGGTATTTTGGGTGGGCATGGAGATGGGGAGAGGGAGCTTTAAGTTTCCCCTGGAAATGCTCTCCTTCCAGGCTCATTTACAAATTGCTGGAGGTGGAGTCTTAGCAACCCTTCCCAGGACGGATGTGTGGCTGGGAGTGTGGTGTTTGGCAGCGTATTGACACAGTTAAAGATGGATGCCTCTCTGATCAAAGGCACAGACCATTAGGGCATGTTTAGGCTGGCGGAATTGAAGAGACTCATTATACAGAGTGTAGTTATGCATTCCCCTGGCCCCCAGTGCCCGCCACCCACATCTTTATGAACATGATTTGGATTTTCCCAGTTTGCTGGCATATTACTTTGCTGAAGCCGGCTGTGAGGAAGCTTGCATCTACTTAGCTTCTGTTTCTTTGACTTAATCCGTGGACTGCAGAGGAGAGAAGGATATATGTAGTTTATTTCCACAATTTTTCAGCCGTAGCATTGTTTCTGATCATTTGGGAAGATGTGACATTTTCCCCTACTGTTCCACCCTCTCCACTGTGGTCCACATTTGCACCCTCCCTTAAAGTGCCCCTTGGGTTCTCCTTTCCTTCAGAGGTGGCTTGCTTTGTGGCGGTGGTGGTGGTGATACAGCATAGCTTGAAAAGAACCATGAAGTTAATTCCCTTGACAGAGTGCGTCAGCTACTCAGTTGAAATAGCTTATTCCGATTATGGCTGGCCAGTGTAACAGGAGAAAATGGCGCCATGGGTAAACAACATACCTATAGGAAGTATCACAAAAATTAATTGGAAGGAGACATTGAAAGTAGGTTTGAGGCTCGCTAAAAAAATAGATTTTGGTGGTTAGTCACTTTCTAAACTTCTAGCTTGCAATTGTGGCTTACAGTTGAAGGTTCATGTCTGTTGGATGGATCTCCCCCCCACCCCCCGCCCCCCATAAACACCCCCATTGTTTTCACCTTTCATTAAGATCACGTAGAACTTTTGGATTCTCCTCTCTTTGTTGCATTCTTTTCTCTACTTTTCGTCCTCCCTCCATCTATTTTGGGAACGTGTGGGGCTAGGCCATATTGGAGATCTGCGACAGCACCTAGGACAGATCCAGGACCTTTTTTGGAGGTTATAAGCTGCGCCGAAGGAGGCTGACCTTGTGGCTTTATAATTTCTTGTTTATGGACAAGGAGAATGGGCTCCACAATATGGATTAATGAAGGGCTTAATTGAACAGGAAGTTTTTCAGCCCTTCAGAGTTGCTGAAGGTGTGCATATAGCTTGGGTGTTTATCTTGAGATTGCAGAGCGGTTGGACTTTTGTCTCATTTTCCAGAGCTAAATGGGGATCAGAAATTGTCAGGGAGCTTCAGTGCTCAGAGGGAAGGGAGTAGGGGTAATAGTCAGCCACAGCACTGGGTGCACAGGGCAGGCTTGGTTGGGTTTCTCCCTACCCTATCTCACCTCTGGGAGTTGGATTATAGGCTTTGCTCAGATCCTGAAGATTTCCATTGAGCTATTTGTAGCAACCCAGCAGATACAAATATGTTAACTCTGGAAAGGAACAGTAAGTCACTGGTTTTATTAATAGGATTTTGTTGGTTAAATGACTGTAAGACAGATGTAGTATTTGACAAGGTCCCTTGTGAATCAAACAGAACATGACTTCCCCCTTTTGGAGAAATTTTCATTTTGTGATGTATGTAAACTTGGTTTGCTCACAAAACATTCTGGCCCCAGACCTTGTTGAGGGTTCATTTAAGACATACACAGTTAGAGTGGACATGTGTGTCCTGCAGATGTTCAGTGAGTCATCTACTGCTGTCATCAGGTAGAGGGCCTATGGGCTCATGTTCTGCAGTCAGACTGGTCCTGCCTGTGGCTGATGAAGGAGAATTGGGAGGACTTTTATTATACTGCATAGAGGCATCTTAGGTTGGGGGTTGGTTATTAAGAATGTAAATAAGGTAGAATGTCCTAAGTGAGTTGGAAGGTATGAGTTGGCCCCTACCTCCTCCTCCATTCCCTAGTTGTTGTGCAAGAGGTTAGTTACTTGGTTTGGTTTGATTGAGCCTGAATTCCCTTTGAAAAGATGTTTCTGCTCCCTGGCCTGACATACGGTTACCTGGTGCAGCCCTGAAGGTCAGGAGAAATTCAGTGTTGCTTGGAGGATATTTTCAGTATCCTTAGAAAGGAAGGTCATTTCTATGTCTTGATTCCCCTTTGCTTACTTTGAATTGCTACATTTTCCTTGATTTTTATTTAAACTTCTGTGTTGCTGGTTGGCCTGTCTCCCTAGATCTGTCATGGCAGATGCCGGGGCCAGGGAGCCTGAGACAGTGCTGCATGATCTCTTGTTTTTCAGCGGGAGGATGTGCCATTACTCCAGGATCACAAGGCACAAACAGTAAAAAGGAGGATAATTGCTCTTCTTACGTTCATTAGCTATTAGCAGATTCTTTAATTACGATCGTGTTTCCTCATCTTTAGGCAATTGTCATAAAAACCTAGACCTCTTTTTATAAATGTTCCGGAAGAGACAATGTGTGAATTGTAGTGAATGAATCCTTTTATTACAGAACAAGGCTTCACTCAACATTTTGGTTGGTGATGTATGTCACACCCCATACTTGAAAATTGCACATGATTATCTTTCAACCCACTAAATAAATTTCTGTCAGAGCCATAAAATGAGTACGTTGTGCTTCTTAGAGAAGAAAACGTATGCGTACTGTGGTGCATTACTTGAATTTTGCCTTTTCTTATATTTTCTTGGTGGTAAAAATCACTTGGGAGAGGGCATATTTCAGAAAACTATATTGTGGACTCTTGCCCCAGGTATATTTTTTAGTGTATCAAATGCTGCATAGTGAATTTCTATGTATATTCCATACAAGCAAGGAACTTGAGTTGTAATTGAGTCGATGGGATGAAAGGATGTTACTAATAGTGTTTATATACTACTTTCCATAAATAAACAGTGGCTGGTTTCTTAGCTGGCATCAGATTTCAGCACAGGTCCTCAAATTGGTTAATGCCGGGGCTTGTCATAAATCTGAGTGTCAGAAGTGGCTGTCCTGGAGCTGGAGTCTGAAGACTCTTTATTGCCATCTACTGATGCTTGTTGACTACTACATGGGATTTCTAGTGGGCGGGGAAATTGTTCAGGGTGTCTTTTCTATTTGTCACCCTTTAAATCAAGCAGATCTCTGTTAGCAGATTTACTGTCTGGGAAGCAGAGAATACAAGAAGCCAAAGCCTACTCCAGATCATTGCAGGACTAGCTCTGTGTCATGTGCTGATGGAGCTTAGAATCTGACCCACCATGCAGCTCCTTTGAGACTGTTTTTGGTGGGAAGTCTACAGGATCGACCTTTCAGTTACACCCTTAGGATTGCGCTGGGTTTTGTTTTTTGAGGAAGGAGAGATGTAGCATTCACTGTAGGATGTAATTTCTTTGTATATTTTTCTTTTTTTCTTGAAAGAAGGAAGTAGAACATGATTCTTGCCTCACAGAATCATTCACTCTCCTTATCCAAGCATCATCTTTGCCAGGGTTTGAGATTTCTGGCAGTTTGCAATTGGTATTGAGTAACCTAATTGAGAAACTGCTGGGTTTTTTGTTGGAATAATATTAAAAAAAAAAAAATTGGCAATCTCGCCTTGAGAGAGTGAAAGGCAGATTAACGTTTTAACTGGCTCTTCTAGGCTTTAAAACTGAATGTGCTTTAGATAAATTTGTTCACACCTTGTAACTATAATAAAGTATTAGGAATTTCTTTGGCCAGGTTCTTAAGTTCCATGTGCTGTTCTTCTGACTCTTGTTACCCTTTGTTGTTTTTTTTTTGCTCACTTCTTGCTGTAAGATACAGTTTTTGCTTAAGATTGACCAGAACTGAGAGTGTATGTGGAGAAGAGCTTTTGTGGCTCTTAGATCCTGGGTTTGGAGTTGGAGCCCTGTTAAGAAGAGGGCTATGCTGCCTGGGGGAGGCAAAGTAGGCAGCTTTCCATAGGTGGTAAACTCGAACACATGTGACATTTGTGACTGACAGAACAAAAGAGCTTTGTTGCAGCTCTAATTGTTGATTAACGATGATCCCTCTCAAATTTGACATGGTTGCTTTCTAGAACACAAAAGAAGTCAATGTCAGATATTTCCTTGATCATGACAGAGTCATGATTTCCAGGAAGCCTTGGTTCTTTGACATTGCAAGATGCCGCAGAAAATTTTTAAAAGAACCATAATTGCATAATTTTAAATTAATTGAATCAAAAGCTGTGCAGCACATTACTTATTGTACCGTCTGTGTGGTATTCCCTATCCACCCGAGATTTATATGCCCTTGTAATGTTTTGCTTGGTAAGATGCAGCACATAGTGTAAGATACTTAGTGCTCTTATTGACTTTTGGTACTGTCTCCTCCTTTCTCTCCTTATTCTTTCCCCTGAATAGAAGAAAAATAAAGGCTCACCATTCTCTTTGATGCCCGACTCCCGGCACCTGAGTTCTAAGGCAGTGCAGTGTTTGTGAGCAACCGGAACATCTTCCAAGGCGATGCTGGCCTTCTCTTTGGGCTGGCTTTGTCCCGCGTAGAGCTGATGAACATACTTGTAGGTCGTTAGGTTATCAGGGTTCTGAAGGCTATGAATGTTTCCCTAGATGAGTGAATTATTCTTAATTAGAACTATTAAGTCTTAAGGAATCAGGGTATAGAGACAGCGTTGTTGCCGTTTAATGGATTAAGGGAATTAAGGGACAACTTTTGAAATTGTGCCATCTCTAAAAAAATTTACAAAGATTTAAAAGAATTTCCCACCTCCATCTTCTAAAGTGCTAGACAGTAAGTAGACTTATCTCAAAATCTAGAAGTTATAGATTTGTTGTTTTGCCTGACAAGGTGTAGTTAGGAAGTTGGTTCTGGGAATCTGTAGCTTAGCAACACAGACATTTTGTTGATCTAAGTTTCTGATTTTCCACTGTAGACAGGCAAAAGATCAGTATGCCTCATCTTGAGTTATGAAATTGTCTATCCAAAGGAATTATTGCAAGAATTACTATATATAGGTTTTATGGATGAAGTCAGAGAAGATTGGAACCAGAGAGGTAGTTTTCTCCTTTTCATAGTCCCCTATACCTCCTTTTAAAAAAAATTAGTAAACAGATACCCAACTTGCCCTAGATTACAGGTTAGTTGCACTAAAGCTTAGGTTTTGTGATTCACTGCTCTTTTACTTGTACATCTGTGACCAAGCAGAATTTCATAAGGATTCATCTTGAGGGGATTGAACCAGAAAAAGTTCTTTTAGGTAAATCCTGTTAATAACAAACTTCTACTGAAAATAGTTGCCCATGTAATCTAATTAAGACAAGTGCAGCAAATATTTAACATCCTGTGGTTTTTAGCATAAACTGTATTTCATCTGTTTACATATAAAGCAAGAAATGAGGCCTCTGAATCAACATGAGATCTCCAGAAAGACCATGTAGCAGGCATTCTGTGGCGCAAAGCTCTTCCCATGGAGCCAGCTGACCTCACTTTTCTGTGATATTCATTGTGTGATATCCTCACAACCCGATAAACAGATTATTACAGCTACGGAGGAGGGTAGAGCATGAGCAGAGCAGCGCATTGTTTATTGCCGGTGCTGCTGGCTGGAGAGTTCAGTATGAGTTGGTCTCTGCTTAGCCTCTGAGTTCACTTGAGGATGTGTTTATTTTCTCCTTACTATACAAGATGTTTACAACCATCCTGTGTGGTTTTTCTGCAACTGCACTTGCATTTGAATTTGGTGGGCAGCTTGCCCTGGGTAGGGGGTATCCCCTGCCCGACCCCCCACAATCTCTCCAGGGTGTTTGAGCACACGCACACACACACACGGGCATACTCTTATTTCTTTGAGTAGCTGCCAGGTTTTTAGTGTGTGTGTCTGGGGGTAGAATAGAGTGGGTAATTATTTTGGGGATGGAAACACAGGAAATTTTTTTTTGAATAGGCCTTTCAGCAGTTTGGCAAAGCTTCAGGGCCTGGTCCCTCACCGGTACAAAGAGCACAGCCATGCTGGTCGTTTTGCATTTGCCAGACACAATGTGTCTTATTTTTTGAATGAACAGACCCATTCTTTGCTCTTTGTTTAGAATTTAGATGTACTCTAAATAATTGGATTTATCAGCTTATGATTTTAATATTGGAAAATTGAGTTAATAAAATGGTGTTTTGGCTTACAAGGGACCAGCTGGGCATTTCTTTAAATTGCCTAGTGCCTCTTGCTTCTGCCCTCCCCATCCAGAGTGTGTGCATACACTGTGTCTTCTGCAGGTTTGTAAACTATCAGAAACCCTGGACAGAAATGGAATTTAATTAACCTAGAAATTGCTTTTGTGCCATATTTAGGGCTGCCCTAGAGATTGAGTACAGAGATAGCAATAAGCTGGTACCTCTATCCTGTAGATAACCCTGGAGGAATAGTGCCACCCTCTTGTGAGGTTTCTGATGGCAGACTGCCTGGGAAGCTTCTAAATGCATGATTCGGGCAGGGCACACACAGAGGGTATTATTATAAAACAAAAATACTTGGCATAGGACTTCACCAGCTCATCGGTGGGGTTTCCTTACAAGCATTGCCTTGTAGTTTACTTGCTGATTTTCAAAACAATACCAGTGTTTATTTTGGTGTGTTTCTTTGTTCCTGTAGAGGTGCTGTACATTTTTAAAAAACCGAAATAAATATGAAATTTTTCTTTATTGGTTTTTAGAGGGCGGGTGGTGGAGAGAGATTGATTGATTTGTTGTTCCCACTTACTTCGGAATTCATTGGTTGCTTCTTATATGTTCCCTGACCAGAGATCGAACCCTCAACCTTGGTATTTTGGGGATGACGCTCTAACCAACTGAGTTACCTGGCCAGGGTAATATGAAACATTTGAGGGTTTTTTAGGGTGTAAAAATTTTAAGTGATCAAGCAAAATAATTTTTGGCTGTTGGCCATGCTGACTAACCCTAAATGAGAGACAGCTCAGGAGAAAAAGAGCCACCTTCCTGTGTGTATCTTAGGTAGTGGAAGAGGTCCTAGAAGAGGTGCCGGTGCTGAAACATGGAGTTGCAGTAGGTGAGGGCGCGCGCCTCGTCTTTCAGCATCGCCTCATGGATGCTGAAGTGAGGGTGTAGAAATGAAAGCAGTAATCTTTGGACGTCATGTTCAGTGTTGGGCTTCTTGCTGCTTTTTGCTTGGCTACAGGAGACCATCTCTCCAGTCGCTCTTCCCCATCTCTAGCTGAGTCTACAGCCGGGGACGGGAGGTGAAGGCAGAACTGCAGCAGTCACAGGGAAGGGCAAAGCGGGGCTCACTTCTTCAGCAGGCAGCTGGAGGCTCATGGGAGCTTTCCTCAGTCCTTTGGTTGATGACTTCTGCCTCCTCCTCCAGCAAGACCACCAGCCTACACAACAGGGCTTCCTACTCTGGGTGGTAGGCCCTGTAACTTTGGGCTAGGTGGGGATCCCGGTTGCTTTTGGACCAGCTGTTCTAGCTGCTGGACCACTAGGGCAAGAAAAACTGGAGTAGCTGGACCTGGTCCCAGGCCCTGCTTGCCACCTCCTTCATCAAACTTGTGTACAATTTTCTTTATTAGTTCAACTTTCCTGTACCTGCGCACTGGGCTGGGGGAATCTGATTCTTAATGAAACCAAATGCCAGCTGACCTTTGGGTAGACTTGCACTGCGATGGCAAGTAACTTTCCCTGGGGCAGAACACCATATCTTTTTCTCTTCTGTTGCTCTTCGGTCTGTTTCAGATTTATCCAGATCTCCCTCATACCTCCAGATTGTCATTCAGTCTGCCCCTCTGCTCAGAGGGCCTTAAGACATTCCCATATTTAATTGCGTAGTTCCTAAAGAATGGGTGATGAATTGTGGCTTATAAATGGTGCAGGAGTGTAGTGCTCTTCCTTCTCAGTCCTTGTGGAGGGCATGTCCTTGGTTCACAGTAACAACTCCAGGCAGAACTAGGTCATAAAGAGGAGACTGCAGTAGCGTCTACGCTTTTGGGACCACAGAATTTCAGGAATGGAATTGGGGTTAAATGGTAGGTCATGAGATGTATTAGCTTAGGATGGTTTGGTGTCTCTGAGAAGGGGAATTTTGAACAGAGAAGCGGAGGAAGTGACTCCATAAGAAGTAACAGGCCTGAAATGTTTCTCGTTTGGGTGAGGAGGAGTAGTCAGCCACAGCAGGAGAAAGAAGAGCCTTCCAGATGGGGCAGGAACAGCGTTGAATAAGCAAGTTCCCTTTTGACGGTTGCCTGTATTTTAGGGCATTTATTTCTACATAGAGGGACATCCTGTGGGATCAGATCAGTAAATTGATTTCATTTTAATGCATTTTTACTCCCTTTTGGGACATTTTAGCTTAAATGGTGTTCACACCAGTATAGCTGATTTTATTTTTATTTTGTTTTTATTTTCCTTTTTTTGTCATGCTGAATTGCCATGGGGCTCCTGGACCCCCAAGAGTTTTAGAAAAGGGGTACCCAAGATGGCTTTGCCCATGACAAGGCTGTGTGCCTCTCCTCCCACTTGAATGCAGCACAGTGTGGCAGAGAAAACTGACCCGAGGACCCAAGGGTTGGCTGGTCTTACTTGTTCTGCCATTCATGCTGTGTTACTCTTCTCTGAGTTGATTCCATCTGTGTGGCAAGTGTGATGTTAACATCCCTCCAAAAGTTAAGGCCATTTGCTTTTAAACATTTGTCTGAAACACCAAACAGAAATAGCAGACTGCATGTATATTCTTTGAGCTGACTCTTTGCATTTTTTAGTCCTTTAATTCACATGCAGGCATTTATACCATGGAAGCTAAGCGACAGCAGTGATTTGATCAGAAATCACTTCTATCTCTCACCCCCACTGCCCCCAACCCTAGATTTTTACACACTGTAAATAAAGTGTTACCTTCCATATATTTATGTATAAATATATTTCTTCATTTCTTCTTCCGCTGGCTTACATTTGCTTGATCTGTGTAACTTGGCTTGCTGAGAGTTTAATTGGTTTCATTGACCCAAGGATACACTAGAGTTCCTAGAATGAAGGAGTTTCTGTAGGGTAAGTTTCATCCTTGATCAGTAAACTTCAAACATGGAAGTGAATTGTGCTGTAGTTGATTCTTCTGCCACTTGCATGAGGGACAAACACCCTCTGTATCATCCGTGTTCTGCCATTTCTGTGTATTATTACTAGCGGGCAGTAATGGCCATCCTGGCCTAACTCAAGGCTGAAAGGCTTTGGAGGCCCCACATGCTGTTTTCCCTTGACCCCAGGAACCCATACTCTCTTCCCCCTGATGACTCTGAACATCCTTAGTTCAAACAATATTTTCATTTTGGAACATTTTTACTCTAGTAGCAGAATGGAAGGTGATGTTTCTGGTTAAAATGCCAGTCAGCTGATGGAAGGGGTGAGTGCAGTGATTGCCGCAGTGGGTGGATATGCCACCTTGCTTGCTTCCAGAGGCCATCAGGTTGAGTGCAGGTGTTCCAGAGCCCCACCTCCCTCTTCAGCCTGTGGTGAGTATCTGATCTAGCTGTCCTGCTCCTCAGCTCCGCCTCGAGCATCTGCAGAGGCTGCTGTTCTGGTTCTTCAGCACATCTGCACCCCACCCCACGCCATTTTTAAAAAACTGATTTAAGAAAACATACATCCAGTTCCTTGTGCTAAACATTCTAGAATGAATCACCTATCCCTCAAACCTACGTGTGTGGCTCAAAGTGCCTACTCCATGGATTTGGCCTGTAAATTGTGTCATTCAAACTCTTTTGTTGTGTGGGGCCAGCAAAGCAAAGTCAACACCTTTGTAATCCTCCTGGGACTGCAGGTTGAAAAGCCAAACCGCAGACCTGCCCTTTTTGCGAAGTATGGATTCTTCTGGCCTTTAAAAAAAGATATTGGTTTGTCTTGTTCTTTTGTTCCTACTTTCACCTGGGTCACACAAATACTTAATCACTTGGGAGCTTGGCTTATTCCTCTGAGGGGTAATTTATTTTACTGCCACTTTTTAATCTGTTATTGCCTTATTTTTCATAGTCTCACTGAGAAAGTCATCAGGCAAAAAGTGCCTTTTATTTGAACACTGGTAGAAGCAGTTTATCTTTGAGGTCCTGAAATTGTAAAATATCTCACTGTGTCCCGCTCTGTCATCTGTGCCTCGTCTGTGTTTGTTTTTCATTATGGCTGTGCCGTCTTCTCATAATGTGTGGCATTTGTTGCTGCTGACTTTTGAAAAAGCAATAAACACAGAACATCCTGCTCCCATGCAGGCAGGATTTCTATAAAATCCTTCAATGCTCAGAGCGTGAGCTGTCTCTGTTTAAATGAAGAGGTACAGATTATAAAATTACCAATTTAAAAAAGGTTTTAGTAGAATGAAATGATCCAGGCGTTCTTTTGACCAAGAAGGATGTCTGATAGAGAGGAGAAGCTTCGTTGGAGGAGGAGGAGGGTGGTTCCGTTAGGGTCAGTCCACCTGTGAGCGGCATCGAGTTGCAGGACTGAGGCTGTTGGAACGAAGCTGAGTTTTCTAGTCTTGTGCTTCCTTTGAAGCAGCACTGTTCCAGGCGTGGGCTGTGCTTGCTGCCAGGGAGTGGAATGCAGAAACTGAGAGTGAGCTTTTTAGAAACTTAAAGCCGTTTGACAGAGTGATTTTATGTCTGTTGAATCTAATAATAAATGTTGGCTTGTATTTGTCTTTTTAAAATTTCATTCTCCTCTTCCCCCAGTTTGATTGTCTCGAATCAAAAACCAGGATTATAAACAAGGATTATAAAAACTATCCATTTGCAAAAGGTAGAAATTTAAAAGGGAAAAATTGACACAAAACTGGTCCTCATCTCAGGTTGTTTGAGAAGCAGCACTCTAAAGTCACAATCCCACCTGCCTCCTCCCCCCTAATCTGAACATTCACTATCTGCCTTTGAAGATCATTCCTTTGGGCTTAGTGGCTTCCTTAGCACACACTTAAGGTCTGTCTCGTCATATACAGGCAGTCGTTTTGTTGCAAAAAAACTCTTTGTTTCTTATTCTCATTTATAACATTTGGGGAATTGTTAAACTTGTTGAGCTTTCTGTCTATACCTTGTTAACATGGCTATTTCACTTTGGTTGTCCTGGGTTCCGAAGTGCTTTTGATAAGCTGTGATGTTTGCAGATTTTAAGGACTGAAGGTTGCCCAGTAAATGCATGGTTGTCATGCTATCTCCCTTTGATCAGATGTCAGTTTGCATAGGGGATGTGATCTCTGCTATAGTGGTTTTGGTGGGTGGTAGGAGAGGCAAGAGTAGAGACTAGTCAGGAGGACTTAAGGGAGGTTAAATTTAAAGGTGTTACTTTTTACAAAGGAGAAAATCGTGGTGTAGTATTTTATTGAATACTAGAAAGTTAATTTAAAATTTTAAGTATTTTGAGTGTCATTAGTTTAAGGTACTATTTTTAATCCCAACAATAGTTCAGGAACAACTCACTTGCTTATGCTTTCCAAATATATTGGATTTCTTCTTATTTCTTATGTAGTAATGCAAAGCAGCCTTGAACTGAGCTGGCATTATCAATTCCACATGTGGTTGAGTATAATTTGGGATTCTGACCAGATCTAGATAAAGCCCTGTGCTTGTAGGGCTGCTGCTTGGTTCTTTCCTTGCCCACCTCTCCCCGCCAAATACTGTTTCTTAAGCAGGGTTGGATAGACAGCTTAAAGTGGTCTCTACTTCCATTATGGATTGAGAGCCTTACAATCAAAGAAAGAGCTATTATGAGACAATTTATGATAAATGTCAGGTTAGTTATACATAAAGGAAAAATATGTTAGGATACTTATAGGGAAAGGGAAATTAACTATTGGCTCTGATGTCAGCTTGGTATTAGGAATAATGGAAAGAAACCATTCCAAGATTCATTAGTATTCAAGTTGATAGAAAGGTATGTGTTAAGTTAAAATATTGTAAACGAGCCCTCACTGGTGTGGCTCAGTGGGTTTGGGTGTCCTTCTGCAAACTGAAAGGTCACCAGTTCAATTCCTGGACAGGCCACATGCCTGGGTTGCTGGCCAGCTTCCTAGCTGGGGGCATGCGAGAGGCAACTGGTCAATGTTTTCCCTCCCTCCCTCCCTCCTTTCCCCTTTCTCTAAAAATAAATAAATAAAATACTAAAAAAAAAGATTTCGTAAATGAAAGATGTCAGGTAAGGAACTCTAAATTGTGGTTTGTGGACACTAAGTGGATTAAGTTGGAAGTCATTATCTAGGTGGGGTTGTAATGAGAAAGAGACCTAAAAGGAGATTAAGGCCAGTGTTTTAAATTTCTAACTGAGGGGATGGTGTTTACCCTTTGTAGGTAGAGGGTAGTGCATAATATAGCAGGGACAGAAGGGGTTTGGACAGACTGTGGAAAGACATTTTTTTCTGCGTTACAAACTTTACTGTAGCAAACTTACGTGGTTGATTGGAGTCAGAAGTGATTAGAAGTAGGGTACAAGACAGGGTCAGTGATGGATGGACAACAGAGGTGCAGTGGGTGTAAGGACACAGTATGAAGGGCACCGTGTATTTGTGACAGTGTCATGTTAGCAAATAGAAAGCTGTATGACTGTGGGAGGTTGATTTGCGTTTCCTCATCACTGTGGGCTAAATTTAGAGTTCCTAAGCCAACAGTCCCATGTTGTCAAACACCGCACAGTTTTTGAAATACACAGGCACACAAGTGGTCTGTTCACAGGCATGTGCCGGTACATACATGCTCATGGCGAATATTTTATATCAATGTGTAAAACAGGGCCCTTTAACCAAATTTATTGCCCATTAAAGCAGGCCTGTGAGAGATATAGAACCTTAATTAGAAAGAGTTTCCTTGAAATAGGATGTTTTCCCCCTTTTGTTGCATAATTTTATTGCTGCACATAGCTCTGTATCCTTTGATCTCCGCTTAATTTGTTTTTAATTTTCTCCTGCTTTTACAGGCCCAGGCTGCAAGCACAAAGGAAGTTTGCTCAATCTCAGCCGAATAGTCCCAGCACAACTCCAGTAAAGATAGTGGAGCCATTGCTACCCCCTCCAGCTACTCAAATTTCTGACCTCTCTAAAAGGAAGCCTAAGACAGAAGATTTTCTTACTTTTCTCTGCCTTCGAGGTAAGACTGTGTTTACCAGTCAGTTTGGAAGGAACAGCCTAGTTGAAAGAAAAAGGAATAACGCCATACACAGGAATGGGTGTTAGCTCGGTCTCTGCCACACACTTCTTTCGGTTCCCCGCCTGCTCTGAGGTAGAGTTTAAAGTGAGAAATCCCACTGAGAGGGTGCGTGAGTCTTTATATTTCTCCTTCTGTTTTCATCTGACTCTTAATTTCTAAGTATAGTTAACAGTGGAAATAATATGCGTGAACAGGAGCAATTAAAAGTGCAGGGTAAGTATAAAATTTTGTAGTAAAAGATGGGTTTGGATTCACATGTCTGTATTTGGGCAAGTATTTACTACAGGAACAAAGTTTTCTAACAGTTGTGAGGGACGAACACAAAAAGACTGGCAAAGAGATTGAGGAGCCTCTTAATGATAGAGAGGAGCTTTGGAAAGCCATGAACTTGGAGAGTTCCTTTGGTGAGGTTAGTTGAAAGAAGGTGACCAGGAGGGAGAGGCTCTTTGTGGTTGGTCATTGGCTTGAGGTTCAGGTTATATGTACATATTTATTTATTTTCTTTTTGAAATAATCTGAAGTAAGTTATGTTTTCCTAAACTACTTGAGAGATTTTCACCGCATACCCTCTTTGCTCCTTAACACATTAGTATACATTTTTTAAAAATTAAGAACAATCTGTAAACAACAAAATTAAGACATTCACAATAATATACGAGGTGGTGCCCTCCAAAACCCCGGAATTATCTTCTGAAGGGTGGACCCCTTGTGGTACAGGCTTCCCCGCTAGGTAAGTGTTCTAGGAACCCATCTGTATCAGTGTACCAGCTGGCACTGTTGTGAGAGGCTGTGTTAGGCTTTAGTGAAAATTTTTTTGGAAGACTTTTTGAATACATTTGCCCATTTCATGATGGGTGATTTACAAGCACAACTACCCACACTGTACTGAGTGTTCAGCAGTTTTTAACAACAACAACAATAACAAAAAAAAAACCTGGCATGACCCCCACAGCACCCCCTCCATATTCACCTGATCTCACCCTGAGTGACTTTTTTTTTTTTGTTTCCCTGGATGAAAAAAGTTCTCAAAGGGAAATGTTTTGCTGATGTGGAAGAGGTGAAACAAAAAAGTGACGAACACTAAAAGACATCAAAATCAATGTGCTCAAAACTGTTTTGAGCAGTGGAAAAAAACATCTCGATAGGTGTGTTGCATCAGATGGAGAGTACTTTGAAGGTGACTGAAGTTTAAACATGTAAGAATAAGTACACCATCTTTTATAAATAAATTCCGGTTTTTGGGGGGTGCCTCCCCTCATGTGAGCTACTCCCCTGAAATGGAATTGCATTGCATTTTTATGTTTGCACTCTGGTTTTCCCGTATCACATAAATTAACAGTGTCACATGGAAACCTGTTCCATTTTGCAGATGTCTTATCATTTATCTAATTTTGTATTTATATTTAGATGTATTTCTCACTTTTTGATGTCAACTGTTGATGATGCCTGTCTTCACTTAAATCTTTGCTGCCTCCTCTGAAGTCTTTTCAGGAGAAGTTGACAGTTGGGAATCCGATTACCACTATGATACCTGCCTTCTAATTGTGCTTTTTCCTTTGTGGTGTGGACTGCAAGCTAAATAGAGCTTGTCAGGGCTCCAGACTTCACCTTCAGCTTGAAGGAGTCTAGTCACTCCATCACCCTTGGGTGACAGTGGGCAATGTTTTTAATAAGCCCACTTTCTTGGAAACAATGTCTGGTATCAAATCAAAGACCTGGAAGTGATATTTGTTGCTAAGGATTGCAGGTCATTCTTTTCTCCAATTCCCAATTATTACCTGTAATCATCTTGGCACTAATTTGGAATATGGAAGAGAATAAATCTTGAAATGATGGGAAAGATGTTGAGAGGGATCCCAGGCCAGCCCAAGACCATGTCTTCTCCCTGCATCTCCATTCGGTATCTTGAACGAAACCTTGGGTGGGGGAAAACACTGATACTGCTTTCCGGTTTCCAGCCTCTGTTTTCTAGGTGTCTAGCATATAAAAAAGATTCGGTATGAGCTTGCTGAATTAATTTCCCCAAGGGGGGAAACCTTGGGTGGGGGAAAACCCGTGGTAGGCAGATGGAGGAAACCATAACAATAGACATGGGAAAATGCCAGGGTGGAGGTGCGCACCCCAGCAGCAGGAAGCAAGTGGCGCTGTACTCAGGGCTGTCTGGGGTGGCTGCAGAGAGCAGTGACACTGAGCAGGCTTTCCCCCACCCACAAAACACCCTCCCCCCACACCATTTATAAAACTGGGATTAGTGTAAACACACAAGCCAGTCAGTCATTCAAGCACTAAAAAGCTTTAGAGATTTTAAAAATCTGTTTTAAGGCACTCAGAGACCTTTTGGCTAAGTTTGGCAAGGCTCTTCTCTTTTCCTGTCCTGACCTAAAATTTCTAAAGGGAAGGAGAATGGAAAGAGTAGTGCAGCAGGGCCTGAAGTGTTTGCCTGCGGTGTATTTATCTTCAAATAGCTGCTTTGAAGGGGGTCCACATGTCTCTTGCCAGAGGCATAATTAGTATCTTTCACTGATACATGGGGAGAAGTGGGAGAAGAGGGTATGTGCCATGTAAATTCATACCATCGTTCTATTTTCTGTCACCAGTCTTGTTATTCTTAATGAGTTCTGTCATCTTCTCTTTGTTCTGACTATGTTTATTAACAGATTAAAAAGCTTAATACAGTAGAGCAGTGGCAGGTTAAATGATTCTTTTATTTACATTTTTCTTTTTATTGGGCCCTGCAAACAAGGTAGATTCCCAAAGGGGATTCCTGAAACTTGCACACACCTACTTCTGACCTTGGGTGTTACAGTTCCGCATTGCTGGAGGAGAAAGTTTTCTGGGGTGGGGGTGGGTGAGGGGGCGGGTGGCCAGGGGGCGGGTGGCCAGGGGGCGGGTGGCCGGGAAGCTGCGAGGTGGGGATGGGGGGAGGCGGAAGGCGGGTGTTCAGCCTTTGTGAAGCAGTGCTTTTTCTGTTTGGGGACTTGCCCGCCTTTTGTTCCCAAGTCTTAAGAGACTCTTCAGTGATCCGCTGTCATTCAGTTGCTAATTAATTCAGTAAGCTCATATTGAATCTTTTTTATATGCTAGACACCTAGAAAACAGAAATTGGAAACAGGAAAGCAGTATCAGTGTGGTAGGTGGAAGTAACCATAACAGTAGACATGGGAAATTGCCAGGGTGGAGGTGTGCACCTCACCAGCAGGAAGCAAGTGGCGCTGTACTCAGGGCTGTCTGGGGTGGCTACAGAGAGCAGTGACACTGAGCAGGCTTGGTGGAAAGGGCTTGGAAGCGGTTCCGCAGAAACCCCACCAAGGAAGGCATGGATTGGTGTTGGGGTGTGTTGCTTGGAGTGCCCCAAGTTAAAACGAGGAAGTTAGATGTGCTTGATTCTGTGGGCTCTGGGCTAGATACAAGAGCACCACTGAGGTTCTTCAACGGAGAGGTGACGCAGTACAACCTTTATTTAGTAAGATGATCTGGCAGCTCAGCGGAAGATGGGCTGAGGCTACAGGAAGGCCATCCCAGTGGGGTTATTGTAGGAGGGCAGGCAAGAGATTCCCCATTTTGTAAGACGGAAAGGCAGTGTCTATAGCACACAGTTGCTGTGGAGTTAAACTAAAGCTAACGGGCGTGAAACAGGCCCAGATGGCGCCTGTGGATGGTAGCCATCCCAGTATACTTATTCACTATTGCCCAGTGAGCTCTGGCAGACATGTAGCAAAGAGAAGGTAGGGTTTGATTTGATATTTAGGGGGAACAGTCTAAACAGACCAGCTGAATAGACTGCAGGTACTAGAAGAGAGGCGTTTCCTCTAAAGAGTGGCTTTGTTGGCTGGCAAGGAACACATATTTTGATAGGGCACTGGCTTTGGGTATTGAGGACGATAAATTCTAAGTAGGGCAAATGCAAAAGCCTGGGGTGATTTAGAGGTCACAGAATGAAAGGGGATTAACCTGCTAGAAAGCAATTAAGTAATCCTCCAATTGCAGGGAACACTATGGTGCTAATAATGAACTTCTTGAGCAAAATGGGAATGCTTTCTATTATTAACTCTTTGGGGAAGAAGGCACAGGGTCAGAGTGTGGTACACAACTTTATTTGATGGATCCTTCTGAGTGGTGTTGCATCTTAATTTTTGAGAACGGTAGCAGTGAGAGTTTGCTCCAAAATGGTGTTCTCACCTCCTTAAGGGTTTCAGTGACCACCTTTTCTCCAAATCAAACCAGCCTTCGGTTCCTCATGTACTTGGTTTTTCAATAGAGTTTGTCTTATTCGACTGAGTTTTGCTGAGCAAGCGATTTATTTGCCAGGAT